>LTAE01007197.1:0-23410 GCA_001647135.1 Pontederia paniculata
GTCAACCCCTGATCCCTCTTTTCATACATTCTCCTTCATTATCGGTTGACCTCTCTATATTCTTAGGACGACCGGTGCACATATATGCTTCTTCTGAAATGTCTTCTGTGTGCATGAGTCGTCCGTTCTTTTAGCTTTGGTCGACCTTTCATATTCTGAACCTGAATCAACCTGTTACAAAATTCAGCTCAACAAGTTCATTAGTACAAACTAAGTTTCCTTACAAATTTATTATCATCAAAATACTCTCGGGATCCTAGATTCAACAGCTGGAGGTTTCGTTCCCAGGATCAACTCAATCTTGTGATCCACACCTCTTCTAGGTGGTAACTTTTGGGGTAATTCTGGAGGCATTACATCAGCGAACTCTTCGAGTATCGCTTGGATCTCCTTAGACACTTGAGCAATTTGGCCCATCTCTTCAGTGATCATCGTCGCTAGATAGGTCTGCTCATTTTTCTGAACTCCCTTCCTTATTTGCATTGCTGACAACATTTTGTTGTTGACGCTTGTTCTAAGCAAGGGGACATTATACAATCCTTCTTGCGATGCAAGGGACAAACCATAAGTTGCTAACTTGACTTCCCTAAACGTATCCAAGAATTCCATCCCTAGGACGAGTTTATGGTCATCCACGTCGACTACTGTTATGTTGACATAACCCTTCCATTCACCCGTCTACATAGAGACTCTATGTGCAACTCCTCGGATCGGCTGTGAAGTGGCATTCACAATTTTGATCAGCCCAGGTTCCTTAGTGTATGATATTCCAAGCCTACCGGCTTCTTCGGTGGCCACAAAGTTGTGAGACGCTCCAGTCTACTAAGGCTTTCGTGGCAACATCGTTCACTAATAGATCCACAAAGATTAACCCTTTTGTGTAAGGTTTTGTGTTTCGTATCGGCATACTTGCGGCAGCAGCCGTAAGTGCCATAATAGACCCATTTGTATCGTCGGTTTCGTCTCCTTTGGATCCGCGTCCGAATCCATGGCACTCAGCTTCTTTGGACATTCACATTGGAAATGCGGACCTCCACATGTAAAGCACTTTATCTCTGAAGGCTTTTGTCCACTGAATTTGTCATCCTTCTTTTCCTTCTTGCCATCTTTACGTGGTTTGTCCATCTTGAACTTCCCTTTACCAGATTTTTTGGCAAGATTCTCCTTATCCTTGGAGAAATCGATCAAGGCTTCTGCCTTGGCAATAGCAGCATCTAAGGTGTCTACGCCACTGCGCTCAATCTCTTGAACAGCCCAATACTTAAGGTCATTCTGGAAGTGAAAGAAGTGTTGCTCCTCGTTCAAATCCGTTAGTTGTAACATTAGCGATTGGAACTGTTTCACATAGTCTCGGATGGAACTAATTTGTGTCAAATCCGTGAGTTTCTTCATGGCTAACTTATAAGCATTATTGGGGTAGAATTATTGACGGAACACCCTTTTGAAGCCGTCCCATTCTACCATAGAAATAAACTTATCTTCTTCGACTCTACACCACCAAAGTAATGTGTCTTCCGATAAGAAACGCAGAGCCGTTTGGATCTTATGGCCACTTTGGTTAATTTCACTATTTTTGAACCCCGTTGAGGGACCAAAGGAAATCATCAATCTTCTTTGCCTCCCGCTTTCCATCAAACTTAGGAGGGTCGGGGCCACGATACTTAGAAAATTTCTGGCGTTTTTCACCGTCTTCTTCCCTCACATCAGCCCTTATCTTCGAGAGATTGGTGTCAAGAGATTTCATCTTCTTTCCATAGGACTCTTCCAACTCAATCACCTTTCTATCTAAGGAATGAATTGTTCATCTCAGTTCATCAAGAGTCACTCCTATGTTTTTCAAGGCTGAAACTAAAATATCCAGAGACATAACTTTCGCCCCCATGGAATATACCTGATGTTCTAAAAATCCCAGATCTCTTTCCAATGATAGCAAAGTTGGTATGGGTGATGCTTTCTTCCTTGCCACAGCCCCACCGTCTCATGGGCTTGTCCCAGTATTCATTGAAGTTGTGCCCATGTTTTCTGTATTCTCTGTCATCAAAAAACTTGCTCTGATACCAAATGTCACACACTTAAACTTTTAAGTATGTGTGGTCTTAGTCTCCTCCTTCCCAGAGGCTAAGGCAGCCAACAAACTTTACTTCCAATTGCCTTAGAAGTTAGATCTGAATTTTCTGAGTAAGAGCAACACAAAATGCACAAGAGAGTTTAAGAGAAAAATGAATATGTTCATTAACTTTCAGTTATTTTGGATGAAGACCAGAACCCACATATATATAGCCTACACTTAGAGTAGTTAAAGTAACTACACATTTACAACTGCCTCTAACTTACACCATTTCACACACTGTCACAAATAATACAACATGTAATATTCCTGTAAAAACTCCTTACACATAATTCTAGCACATATTACATAATAAACACATAGATAACTACCCATAACATTATGTCAAATACCTGGCGTGCATCCCAGCTAGCAGCCAACTCATGTCCTGTGGTTTTCGCAGGCGTGCAGCAATGTTTCCTCGGTCATTTAGACAATGCGTTACAATGGGGTCAATTATTTTTTCACCCTCACCAGATGGTTGGCTATCTGTGTTCATTCATGATCCATGAACGCTTGATTGTAGAATTTTGAAATCCAGAAAATATCATTGAGAAGAAAGAGACATTATCTGCATAATTTTTTGTAGAAGCATCATTTACAAAAGTATATGCAAGTCAAAATAAGGAGGAATCATTCAATTTCAGGCTCTTGTTGCACCTTTGGAGTATGATATCAGAAAATAAGAAGGAGGTAGAAATTTCTAACATATCAGGTAAACATCCTTCACCACGCTTTCTAAAAACTAAAATTTGCACATTACAATGCTTCAAGAGAATAGGAAGTTCTTGGAAAAGATATATGGTTTACTGATGCAGCATAAAAGTTTGCAGGGCACTCATGCTAGAGACAATGCAAAACCAGCTAGAGTTATGCAAAGTACACTAAGATATCTAATTGAAAAACTAGAAAGATGATTGCTACTGAAACATCTTGGTCATCCTGCACGGGAGAGCAAATTGTTAGAGAAAACATGAGGTCGAAAAGCTTTCTTAAACTACTTGTGAGGTCGAATGTATTCTAGATGGTTGTGTAATCTTGTTTCTTATAATGTGGTTTAGTTCATGAATTCTTCTTTCCATGAAGAGAAAATGGCACTTGATAACTGGGAGCTAGCAAGACTTAAAGTTTAAGACATGTGGTTTAGTTCATCAATTCTTCTTTCCATGAAGAGAAAAGGACACATGATAGGTGGGAGCTAGCAAGACTTAGTTTAAGATAACCAAGTGGCAGTAGTAATTGCAAAAGAGGGGAAGGATGATATGACAAAGCCATATATGCAAATCAAAGGCTGGAGGAGAGAAGTTTTACAAATGCCACACAATTTTTTTCTTAACATTTTAGAATCAAGTTCAGTTGAAACCTCGACACAAGATCATCACTTCAGAAGTTGATCAAGAAGACAGTAGTAGTGACATTGGTTTAGAAGTTTTTTATGCTCCTACGAATAATCAAGCCAATGTTGATATCGAATATCCTATCAAGCAAAATGCACGTGAGTCAAAACCCCAATTTTAAAGATCATATATAGAAATATAATAATTAAAATAGTACTCCATGACAAAGTACGTGTTATTAACTATAGGAAAAATTAAAATATTATGAAGAAGTTTTGTCACATGAGAAAAAAATGAGTTGATGAAAGTTATGCAGGAGAAAATACAATTTTTGTATGAAAACAACACGTACAAATTGGTGAAGTTTTCTAAAAGCAAAAAGACACTAAAAAAATAAATGGATATTTCGACTAAATAGTCAAGAAAATAGTACATGACCAAAAAGCAAGGAAAGATTAATTATCAAGGAATCAGTTAAAAGAAAAAGATAAATTTTGAGGAGATATTCTCATAGCGATTAGCTGGTACTAAGAATTTCGAAGTTGAGAATTTAGGATCAAGACAATTTTTTTCTTGGTGATTTGGAAGAAGAAATTTATATCTACTAGCAAAAGGAGTTTCAAGTGAATGTAAAGGAATGTTTGATATGTAAATTGAAGAAAATGTTATATGAGCTCAACTATGCACCTTACTGGGTCTTTCATGACATGATAATGCTACAATAAGATAAATACATATCACTATGTCTATATACAATATTTTTATAATAATTTCACTATTTGGTTACTATATATAAATGACATACTTATTGTATGTCATGATAAAAATAAGATTGACAAGTTGAAATAAGAGTTGAATCAATATTTTTTTCATGAAACATAGAGGTAACAAAACACACCCCTAGAATGAGGTTCACTTGTGATCGAGAACAATATAAGTCATGGTTATCCCAAGATAAGTCACTTCAAGTTGAGTTCTAACAATGTTCAACATACAAAGCTGAGAAACAAAAGATAAAGAATGTATCATATGCATATGTAGATGATAGTTAGATGTATAAGGAGTTTGTAGGAGGTCAGACACAACATATGCAGTGTGGTCAATCGGTTCCTATCAAATTCTAGTAGAGAACATTGGGATGCAAAGATATGATACTCACGAACAATGTCTTGAGTGGCTAGAGGAATATATGTTAATCAAGAGGAACGAGATAAAAAATAATATCAGACAACGAAATATCAACCTCAAGATTATTAATGAATCAAGCAATTGATATTGTAAATTAATAATCATTACTTTACCTTGTAATTAAACATGGAAAGTCACGAAGCACATATTGCAAGAGTTCTCTTACAACATAAGCAATTAAGGAAAAATCTAATAGATTTAATGGATTTTTTCAAATAATACAAACAATAGTATTTATATGTTTCTAGAAACTAGATTTTGACAAAGAGTAAAACTTAATTTGGCCTACAAGTAAACAACTATTTTTCGTAAAATAACTAACTCAATTCCTATTAGAAACTCTTAACAAAATCTTTTTGTCCTATTTAATTTTGAATTTTTGAACTAATAATTAAGCCCATTTGTTTGGGTCAAATCATGTGGACAATTCATGCAGCCCAATTTAGAAGATGGATTTATCAAAAGTCTTCAATCCAATTTGTAGATGATTCTTTAATTGGCAATCTTGTAATTTGATCGCTTGTAGATTCCAGAAGCATCATCTTGATCTTTGTCATGTCTAACAGAATTATCTTGATCACCTCATTCAAACATGGTGGGTTCAAATATGGTAGGTTCAAATTTAGTAGTTTCCGAATTCAATTCATGTCATTTCCACATTTGGCAACTTCTAAATTTATATCATTTCTAAATATGACAATTTCATGATATGAAATGATATCATGAAGTCAAGTGGATCCTCATATATCTTTAAGGCACTTCTAAAGCATGTTTATGTCATGGTGACATTGATCATTATTTGAGAGATATACAATATTGATATGGAAAATGATGTGGATAGTAGAAGGTCTACTTCTAGATACTTGATGACCTTAGCATGAGTAGCAATCTCATAATACTCCAAGTTATCGAAGTGTGTTGTACTATCAACAACTCAAACAAAATAGTTCACAACTATTGAAGCATGAAAGAAAATTCTATGGATTGAAACAATTTCTATGAGACTTAGGCCTGAAACAAAGGAGCATATTATTGACTATTATAATGCAATCTTAAGCTCTCTACATAATTAAGAAAGTAAAATTTGTGGTATTTCATTAATTAATGTTGGGGTCCACAACTAAAGAAATACAAAAAAATAAAATAAAAGTAGACTTTGAATCAAATTATGTGACCTAATCCTATTGGATAAGATTAAGACACACTACAAGAAAAGTTGTAGGATCACATGGCACCAAGAGGGGGTGAATTGGTGTAATAAAACTTTAAACCGATTTCACAATAAAAATGCGGAACTCAAAATCGATTTATCGCAAAGCTCAAATCGAAGTTCTCAATCAAGAACAAGTGCAATAATGATATGAAAATGCAAGATGATAAGTAAAGCAAGTAAGAGAGAAATGCAAACTCAAGACACGGATCAAGTTGTTGACGAGGTTCGACCCCAACTTGGCCTACGTCCCCACTCCAACTTCTCGACCTCGAGACCGTCGGAGATCCACTAGCACTTATTTTTAACTAGGGAGAAGAACCTCTTTACACCACATCATTTTTTCTCCGCTTCAAGAGGTGAGGCACATCTCTCTTCCAAGGAAGTTCAATCTCACACTTTTCAACCTCTCTTACAATGAAGCTTTCAAATTCTCAACAAGAATAAAAGAATATACTCTCTTACAATCTCTCTACTTCAAACTCAAGAACAAGAGAAGAGAAGATTTAACAAATTGAGCTCAAGAGGCTTCTAAACTTGATTTCCCTTTGATGCTTATGTTTCCTTTCAAGACTTGCCTTCATTTTGCATCTTTGGACTTCTTTTATAGTCTCATTTGTTCAATATGGATGTTGCACACTTTTTCCAATGGATTTGACATGTAAAAATAAGTTGTTGAAACTTTTCTGCACGTCAGGTCGATCGCTCCATGTTACCTATCGACCGTTCTAATAAAATATAGTCATTACACTTGTAGCGGTTGACCGCTCCCCTAAACCGGTAGACCATTTTTCCTGAATCATTTTGACAGAGTTGCATTGTTTTGGTCATAACTCTCTGAACTGATATCCGATTGATGTGATTCTTAATCTTTTAAAAATATGAGAAATTTATCTACATTTCATTAATTTCTCAATCTAAATAAGATGGAAAGAAGGTCAAATATTAATGTAAAGTTCAGTGCATATAATTTTACCTTAAACTTACAGACCTTTACTATTTTGTATATAACTTTTTGTATCGATATCCAAATGAAATAATTCTTGAATGTGTAGAAAGCTAACAAAGTTATCTATAGCCAATATATTCATGTCTCAACTTATATCTAAAGGGAACATAGACAAATATTAAGTTGAACTTTAGTGCATGTAATTTGACTTTGAAACCTTCACATACTTGCCCCATTCTAATGTGTGCATATATATTTTCCAAAGTTTTCATAAGGTTTTCATCATCAAAAGAATATAAGTACGACACATGTAATCAAGTTATATTTTCAACAAAAGCTTGGTGTTGTGATAGTAGGTTAGCAACAGCACATACGTTACTTGCTACATCGTCGTCAGTAGCAACAACTCTAAGATAATGTAGTGATGGTTGTTTTTTGCACTTAAATTTTATTTTCTATTGTTAGCGATGATTTGACAATGGAAAACATGTGTTATCATTAATTAGATTTGGTATTGACGAAATTCATGATAATTTTTTTGTTGTAGTTAAATTATTGTTTTAAAGAACTATTTTAACCAATAAAGATGAAATAACAAAGACATCATCGATAAAACTCGTGCCCTAAATCCCCATCTCCTTTCTTATTCTCCTTTTTTCGCCATCTTCTTCTTCCCTCTTCTATGACAGCGTCTACCACTACTCTCCTTCATCTACGCCAGTCATCATTCCACCATCGTGTCGACCCTCTTCTCCTTCCTCCTATCTCTTTCTTCTTCCTTTTTTTTCCCTTTTTCTTTTCTCCCACCACCAAAAAATGAGGGAGGGCGGCACCTCCCTTTTCTCCTTCGGCATCGACCTCCTTGGAGGATCGCCATCAAGGGAGGAGGGGGAGGACGATGCCTGCCCTCCTCCATCGGACTCCCCTACCATCCATAGGGGAGGCCGAAGGAGGAGGGCGGTTGGCACCCACCCCCTCTTCGAGGGATGGAAACAGGATTAAAAGTTAGAGGGGCAAAATATATAAAATCAAATTATTGATAAAAAAATATTAGTAATGGTTGAACTGGAGACCTCAATATATTCATCTTACATATATATATATATATATATATATATATGTGTGTATATATATGTATATATGTATATGTACCTTGTACACCGAAAAGTTGGGGCCTTGGCCCTTCTTCCAGACCCCCACCGCACCCATAATGTGGGTCCACCCTTGTCCTCTTCCCTCGGCCTCCTGCCGTCCAGATGGACGAGGGCAGGCATCACTCGTCCCCACCTCAAACGGCTATCATTTGCTAGTGAGTCCGATGGAGGAGGAGTTGGCGACACCTTCCTCCCTTAGGCATCATTGAGGGTGTGATCTCAACCATTTAATCAATTTTAGTTATTGTAGTTAATTTTGCTTTAATATGTTTAACTAATTTATCAATCTAAGCGGAATAAAGCACTTCTATAGATAGGAGTGTCGTCTATGATAAGTTTTTTTAGCTTTTGCGTCAGAAAATCGCTCTACTTTCAAGTTAGGGATGCTCGTAAATAGAGCTTTTCAGTTTGCGAAAAAATATGTAGTATAATGAGACTTGATGAAGTTATATTTTTTGGTGGAAAGACAATAATGATTAAGTTCATAAAGTTCCAATGACGGAGTTGATGAATTCTTGAAATTTGCATACAAAGAACGAAATGCGGCCGATTTCTTGGTCACATTCATTGTCCAATGTGAATTGTAAGAATAAAAAATTGAAATTAAGATACTTTATCGAGATTATGATAGAAAAACTTGTATGTCCAATTTGTAGGAAACATACATAGTAATTTTACTTGAAATATGATAGAAAAGTGTGTTCATTTGATTGCCATTGAAAGTTCTTGGAGATCGAGCACTCCATGCGACGTAATCAAAGTTCTTTTCCTAAGGTAATTATGAAAAAATTATCAAGATAATTAGAATTAATAATCTTGAAGTGTTGTCACAATTTAATGTGATTGGGTTAAAAGCTCATGCAAGTTGACTATTCGAATTTGAAATTTATCATAATTGACAAAAGAAAAAAAATATTTTGGGATTTGCTGGTCCTCAAATATAGTGCGGCATAATCTAAATGTTATGCATGTGAAAAAGAATATATTTGATCACATATTCAATATTGTGATGGAAATAGAAGGCAAAAACAGAAGACAACATGAACTCTATAGAGAACTTGAAACTCATATACAAACATCTGAAACTTGAGTTGATTCATCAAACAGGAAAGTGCATAAAATCAAAAGATGTTTATGCATTAAGTAGTGAACAACGTGAGCTTGTGTTTGAGTGGATAAAACAATTAAGGTTTCTAGACAAATACACATCTAACATATCTTGTTGCGTCATTCTTGAAGATGGAAAGATATTCATAATGAAGATACATGATTCCCATTATTTTTCAAGAATTTTTGCATAAACCTATATGGGGGATACTCACTAAATTCAGCATGTTTTTAGAGAATTATGTGATTCCTTCATACGTAGTGATGATATGTGTTGTTTGGAATATAATATATTATAATTACCTTATAGAAATAAAAAAAAAGAAGATATTTCCATCATCTTTTGTGATGTTATGGAGCATTAATTTAGTCGTTCACCTCACCTATGAGGCAAAGGTTGTAGCCCATTATGATTTTGTTGGATGTATCCATTTGAGAGGTGCATATTATACTTAAAGTGGAAGGCAAAAAATAAGACAAAAATTGAAGAATCTATATGTGAAGTATATTTTTATAAGAAAATTTTTAATTTCAGATTGTTATACTTTGACCATAATATTCAAATAAAGTGAACCCAAGTCCTAGAAAATAACGATGGGGAGAAGAACCAGTAAAGATGATTTGCCCATTTTTAAATTTTTAGCTCATCCGATTGGAGAACACATAAATTTATGTTAAACGATGATGATTTATTGATTATGAAAAGTTATGTCATCGTCAACACTTCAAAAGTGAAGTCTTATTTAAAATAAAAATCTTAACTAAAGATTTTGACACTCACACAAGTAATATTCTAAAATTTCATATAATGATTTTACTTCATTCGATATTATTTCTCTGGTGACTATATATTATTGCTAACATTTATTTCACACAACGCTCATGTTGGATCTTCATCATCTAAATGGAATCCTTGTAATATAATACCATCTATAGGGGTTACAATGGATAATGAAAACAAGATGTTAGTTGATCATCATTGATTTATTAAAATTGCATTACTTTTATTTAATGAATGAATATAAAATGGCATGCATTAATATTTTAGGTCTTGTTTTATCCCAGAATGCATCCATCGTGTAATTAGCAAGTTCGTTCTATCGAGACTTTCGTAGACTATCCTCATTGGAAGGACATTCCATTGAGGTTTATTTTTGTAACAATATCCTTAAAAGAGTTACGATATATTTTCATAGCAATAATTTCAAATATATCTCTTAATTTTTTGGCGAGTCATATGATTTGTTGATTACAAAGAAGTATGAGAACAAAGTTAACGACTACCTCAAGTCGACGCGGAGATTAGTTATTTTCATTGGCAAGGAGTCGTATGATTTGTTGATGGCAAGTAAGTATGAGGACAAAGTTGACGAATACCTCAAAGTCAACGAGGAGATATAGAAAGAAGTTACAGGACTCACTAAGGAAGGATGACTTCAGAGCTTAGGTAGATTGAGTGTGCAGTTCAACTGTCACATCCGCTCATATGACTATGAATGAGATGAGAAAGTTTGTGGGAGAGGTCGTGGATGATAGAATTATGTTGTTATTATTAGAGGTCTTGGGTTTCAATTGTGATAGGTTTACACCTAGCACTCTTTCATCTAATGATTAAAGTTCTTCGTCGTAACATAATACTTGTGAATTTAGTATTTTATTTGGGAACATAAAAGTTTATTGTATTATGAATTCGACAAACTTTGAAACTTGTATTTGATCGCGAATGCTTCTATCAACTTTTAAATTTGTGTTATTTCCTTTTGCACCCCTCAAATTGTAGCTTATTTGTAACCCAAGCACAAATGGTTAAACATGTCAATAATGCTTCTGTCAGTTTTTAAATTTGTGTTATTTCCTTTTACACCCCTCAAAGTTAGTCTTATTTTTCATCTTTCTTTGTATAGGGAATTCGAAGTTTTTCAAAGGTAATTAAATTGTATTGTCACAAATGACTATTTTTTTGTGAATTCGAAATAAATAATAATCGACTTTGCTTAAGAACCAAGTGCATGCTGACAAGAAAATAAAGATATCAGAAAATTGAGTTATGAACCAAAAAAGAGTGTCAATTTATAATGATATCATTGTCAATGGATATAAATTTCACGCTAAAGAATATGAAAGAGACAAATCTAAGATAAATAGTAACATTTGTGTTCAAGTTTGTTTATATGATAAAAATGAGTTGGATTATTATAGTATTATTGAGCAAATTGTAGAAGTATCATATATTAAAGACATGAATATTTTCATATTGCATTGTTGTTGATTTGATTCACAAAATAATGTTAAGATCAATGACACTTATGGCTTGATCGATGTGACACATAGATCAAAGCTTCATTCTAATAAATCATTCGTTCTAAGCTGAGCTAAACATAATAAGTTTACTATATGAAATATCATTCACCTAAAAAGGGTATTGACGATGGTGGACAACATGTAAAGTAAAGATGAAATTGTTCGTTGAGAAAAGATGAGCATTGAAGGTATCATATTTGATTATATATCATATGCCAATTATTATTAAGATGATCAAAGCATGAGAATAATAAATTTATACCAAGATGATGAAGTAGAAATATTATTTGACAGAAATAGTCTTACAAAAAAATTAATATTAATGAGGTACATAATCCTCTAAAAGTGAATGATGATCAATTTATACACGAAAAAATATTATTAATGATGAGATTGATGAAGAAATATATGAACCAATTTCAAGAAGTTGAAGACATAAGTTATGAACTTACAAATGCTTATTATTAATTATTATAAGAAGAACTTACAAACTAAATTTTTAAAAAATTTCTCTAGAAGTGATCATAAGAGAGATGGAATCAATATATATCCTGGATACTATTTAAGCAACCATAGTTTAATGTACTAAATGTTTTTGATCGAATAGAAATGCATGTTGTTAAACTCTAAGATTATGATGATGATGATAATAATAACAATAATAATAATAATAATAATAATAATAATAATAATAATAATAATAATAATAATAATAATAATAATAATAATAATAATATGAGATTGAAAAAAATAGATGCATACTAATAGATAATTGATATAAATAGTCATTAATTTAATTATAAACTAGTTCCATTGTTATCGTAATTTGATAATGAATGTGTTGATCATTAAGCTATTTGGATTATGTAGAGAAGAATTAGATTACTATCCTTATAGGTTATAGTGGAAGGAGGAAATGGTGGTATCAAATAAAATGTTCTTCTTTTCCCCACCTTTTTTGATGGCCGTGGTTGGCCCGACGATGTNCAAAAAGAGGCGAGATCCATTTGCCTCACGCATGGCATGTTCGAGACTTGACTCCACCCGTCACGCTACCCAACACAATCGTGCAAGGACAACATGGCATGCCCCCGTAATGTTTACTTCTTCGCCCACACATCATAGCGGATCCATATAGTGAACCCCGGGAGCCCCAAATCGTTGAACTACAAGGATTGAAGATGATAAAATAAAATAAATGAAGATGACTACTTAACTGAGGGTCAAAAAGTAATTTAATAAATAAAATAAAATTTATTTAGCAGAAAATTTAATGATGATAGGCGAAAGATATTTTTGTCAAATTCGGCTAAATTTAGGGATCGAAAATTATAAGTTTATAGTTCAGAGTTAGATGTGTAAGCTATAGTTTGAGGGTTGTAAAAGGAAATAACCTTTTAATTTTTTCTATTTATTGTGTTGTGTATGGATATGATCGTAATGTGTATTGTATATAAAGATTTATTTACTAGATGGATAACATTTTTATTTATCAATACAATTTGGATGGCAAGTATAGATTAGCGATGGGTTGGTGACGAAGGTATATTATAAAAGAAAATTAGTTCGATAACATGTAATGGATTAACGATGAGGTAATGATGACTTAACAACGACATATCAGTGATCCCTTATTGAAGGGTTAGTGATGGCCAATTAAAATGAGTTAACAATATGTTAACGATGCAATAGTGACAGGTTTTAGATTATATTTTTAATAATTTAAAATAAGGGTTATTATCATTTTCCACCCTCGAACTATCACAAAATTTTAGACATATCCTTAAACTAAAAAACCTCATAGAAGTAGGTTTAAAATTTTTCAATCGACCAGTTTAATCCACCAATCTAATTTTCCATTTTCTTAAATCGTTTTGATTTATTAAATGACTATTTTACCCTTTTCAATAAAAAAAATAAACTCTCTCCTCTCCCTCCTATCTTCTCTCTCCCCTCCTCTCCTCTCCTCTCCTCTCCCTCCGTCGTCTCTCTCCTCCCCTCCGGTGAGCTCCTCTCCTCCAGCAAGCTACTCTCCCTTTGATCAATGCTTGGAGCTTGCATAGTCGTTCTTGCGACGCCTGCGCAATAGTTCTTGCGCGAGCGAAGGCAGTGGTTCTTGCGCAGGCGAAGGCGGATGCCTCTGCTCGTGCACATGCACTCACATAGGCATTCCGTTGGAGAGTGCTTGTGCTAGGCGTTCGCCTACTCCTGCGTAGGTGTTCCACAGTCGAGTGCCAGGCGCAAGCGTTGGCATAGGCATTCCATAGATGCTTGCCTGCGCGAGCTCCAAGCACTAGCCAAAGGGAGAGTAGATGGCCGAAGGGAGAGGAGCTCGCCGGCAGGCGGGAGAGAGACAACCGGGGAGAGGAGAGAGAGAGGAGGTAAAGGAGAGAGTTATTTTTTTATTAAAAAGGATAAACATTTAATAAATCAAAAAATTTAAGAAAATGAAAAACCAGACTAATGGATGAAACTGATAAATTGAAAAAGTTTAAATCTACTTTTGTCCAATTTTCTAGTTTAGGGGTATATCTGAAATTTTGTGATAGTTTGAGGGGGCAAAATAAAAATAATCCTTAAAATAACGACAGATTAGCAACAACATTACATCGGGAAAGTGATGATTTGTAGATTACTTATCGACGTTATATTAATGACGCTAATGACGACCATATTTTAACAATAATTTCTTCTCGTAACTAATATGCAATATACTTGTAGTGAGATGAGGTCTCAGGTCATATAATCACATACATGATGAAACTTTGAGGGCTGAGGTTGCATAACCACCAAAGAGGAGAAAGAGAAAATAAATGAGAGAATAAGTTTCTTTTGGGTTTTATTTGAAGAACGAGTTTTTACATTTTCTACTAAAGTTCAAACAATAATCCTTTGTAATTTTCTTATCATTCTTTAATATTTGGGTGAGATCCTTTTCACACATATTCCATTATTTCAAACACATTATTTTTCACATCAAAATTATTTTTTGAAGTTATTATTACTGTGTTCTTTTGCATTGATCAAAGATGAAATTTTGTATCGTACTATTATTTTATAATGAAATTTACTTTCGTGATTTTTTTTCTCACATCGAAAGATTTTCTCTGTAATATTTTTGTGCTTTTTTTTAATTTAATTCTCTAGATTATCATCATCATCTTATTTAAATTTATACATTAAGAGAAAATAGGATAATTTCGCATGTTCAGTTTATTCCAACATCTTCCTCCTGTTTGGCTAATCTCTTGGCTTACTACAATAAGGTATGAGTGTCACCATCTCGAGTGGATACTAAAATTTAAGAAACAAAGAAATCAAGCAAGCTTTTGAAGTCGAGTCTCAATATAATTCAAGCAATTACGAATCATATTCGTAATATATAACCAACATGTTGCTCATTTAGTTAAAATGTATCCAAAATCATTCAACAATGTAATGCTCATCATTTATCTACACCTGCTTAATCCAAAAGTTAGCCAAGAAACCTAACCGAAAAATGATTTTTCGACATCTTAAAAATTAAACAAATGCTTGTCAAAAATCATCAATAAAACCAGCAGCAAAATAGGCAAAAATGATCATCCTACTGCGAGGACCTCTCGGGTCTCTCCAACTTTTCTCCCTTCTGCTCGGTAATGGTGGTGTTTTCTCCTTCAAATTTAATGGTCACCTCCTTATTCGAGTTATCCTTCTCTTTATACTCCCCTAAGCATATATATTCTTTCCCCTAGTTTACTATTTTTGTTTACAGAGCGACGCACGTTAGTGGTGGAGGTGTGACATATTTCTCCAAAAGAATTTTCTTCTCTTCAACTACATAAATTGAATTGAATCACGATTCGATAGCACAATCGAAAAAAAAAATGTTTCGATTACATTAAAATTCCTAGACGAGGTAGGAGATTAGAGAGCATATAAAGGCAAATCAACAGAAATTCATTTCAAATGCGACAATGAATCGAGAGATTAAATACATGAGAAATTCAGTTATTAATAAAAAAGAAAAAGAGAAGGGAGTGTTGCTCCCAATAATGTCAAATTAAACTTGAGATAGATTCAAGGCCTAGGTCCAAGTAAGAATATTGGTTCATGTGCCGAGTTAGTAAGTCGCACCATAATTGAGTCAAGAGCCCGTTACTTTTGTGCCCGGCATGACATGGCACCAATTAATTTAACGCTCTTTGGTAAAAAAATTATATAGAATTAGAATTATTTCTTTGTCAAATAAAATTATAAATAATCTTAAAAGAAAGTTGAACAGACTTAAAATAATTCTAAAGCATCTTATATAACTCTCTCAAATTATTTTTTACTTTAACGAAAATAAAATTTTATATGACACTAGCTTATATATAACAATCACAAAATACAACCTACACAAGTCTACATATCTTTCTCATTTTATATAATAAAATTATCTTAAAAAATCTAACTATTTAACTTAAGTTCATTAAAAATAATATCTATATATTTTTTTAGTACTCGATGAAAAGATTTATTTGTTGTTGATAATATATTAGTTATTATATAACTATATTTATTTATGCATGAACTCTTTGATTTTGTAATAAAAGTTTACGGTACAAACTAGAAAAATCCTTAATTCTGATAAAAAAATAATTTTTATAAGATAAAAGTTCTTATTAATTACTGTAATCTTTTAACTAATCAGCATCTCAATATTATACCATAAGAGACCCATTATACATGTCGCATGCGGAGATCGACGCATGGAATTTGGACGAATGAAACATTATGTTCTCCCTATTACACGATAATTGATAACTATTATTATATCTCTGAGTACACAAAATTTTAAATTAGTTGATAAATCGTCCAATTTAATAATAATAATAATAATAGAGAATAGCACATATAAAAAACTTTACTCCCAACATTTCCTATTTAAGATATATATATATATATTAACCAATAATCAAATACTAATATAATACTAGAGATACTATGGAAAGAAAAAAATTACTAATGAAGTTATTCTCTCTCCCAGCATTCTTAAGCTCTGGTCGATGGGAGCAAATTTGATCTTGTGATCCATAAAATATTTTGTCGGGATCATACAAAATCATTGCTACCATACATCCTAATTAGCCTTTTATTATATTAATAATAATATGACAAACTCAGGCCATATCTTTGGCGGAGGATCAAAGGGGAGTTGGTCTTGAATTGGCATTTGGTGAGAGCTTAATTAGTTTTCCCACTTGGTACCAGTTGGAGTTGCCTAACATCTTCGTCCATTGTCACTAATTATCGTCAGGGATGCAAAAATGTTTATTAGCCACCGGTAAGCCTACATAATGAAAAGGATCCTCAATTGGATCTCTAATTTTGTCGAGCCTGTATTACTTAAATCTGGCTGATGATAGTGGATTTTTGTTTAACATCGTAAGGTACCATCTACATTTGCATTTATGTGGTCTGGTCTATGAGAATGTTGAATGTCATCTATCAATATCCCACATGAACGTTCAAAGGACATACTTTGGCTTGCCCGTCTTAAGGGGGCCACGATTTGTGCATTGATTCTGCAAGTAATATTTGTTTTTTTTTCCATTCCAAAAATGATTATATATATATATATATATATATATCTCATCCGTGCTAGTTAAACATACATGCGGAACAAAATCAAATTAATCGTGATAATGATCAGTGTGATCACCATGTCACTGCAAAGTTTATAATATATTAGATCAATATATGAACCATAAATTTCAGACTCCCAGTGCTCCCATATATATACTTTGTATATAAATGAACAATGATTAAATTATCTTTTATACAAAATATTATTATTTTTTGATGCAATAAATAAATATATATATATATATTCAAATTTAAATGTAAATCTATTAAGTGGACTTATGTTCATAGGTTTATATTAAAAAAATTATATATAAATGTGAGAAAGAATGAACTACTATAATTTGTGGCGCGGCATATTTCTTATTCTTCATACATAATCTAAAAAGGATGAACAGCAGAAGAAAAAGAAAGAGATCATTTGGAAAATTAAAAAAATAAGATCCACCGGATATACGATATACGCGCTATGTATACATTTATTTTTGTGACGAAAAGAACATCCTCCACAAAAGCAGTAGCGTAAATCTTAGCAAGTACAATTTACCGGGAAAAAATCTTAAACGAATCCAGCATATATACGATCCGTTCGTGTTTTGTTCGACCAACACCCGACGATCGACGGACTTCCCAACAGAACTTTGTCTACTGCTCGCTTCCTTCGTTTCATCAACGACACAGAAAGAAACCCTACACATTATTCCCCTACTTGCCAACATATCAAATTAACAAGGAGCGAACATGAGATCAATCAAACGATCGGCCGCGCGCAGACGTATAGATCATTACATTATACGGCATGACGAATTTGATCCATAGTCTTCAAAGAGCAGTTTGCAGGGTGGCCGGCCACAGCCTGCAGCCGTCGGCCCACCCAACGAGCACCCATACCCAGAAGACGAATTGCCACATGAGCAGGAGTAGTGGTAGGATGTGCAGCACTCCGACGTCTTGCCACCGCAGCCGGAGCACTCGGACGGCTTCTTGCAGCCACCGCAGCAACCGGAGGAGCCTCCGCTGCACCCACCGGACGCCCCACCACAGGAGGAGTAACCCTTGCATCCTCCGTAGGGGCCGCCCTGTGCATGGCAGCAGGCCGCGGCGCCGACCGAAATCTTCGGCTCGACCTTCACCGTCAGCTTCTTGTCCCCTTCGCAGACGACAGGCGGAGGCGGAGGCGGAGGCGGTGCCGGCGGCTTGACTTCCACTTTAATCGTGATGTCGACGATCACCTTGCTCTTGCAGGCCATGCACTTTATCTTCTGGGAGAGCTCTTGAGGATCGAACGGGCCGGAGACGGTCACCGTCTTGCTCTTCTCGTCAAAGGTGGTTGTAAATTGCATCCTCTCTTTTTCTTAATTCACATTAAACAAATAAGAAAGAAAATTTAAAATAAAATAATGGAAACCTTGGATCATTTGTTTCATGCCAATCTATACATTATCGACTATTTTAGTTAAAATTATTAGGCTCATCATTTTATCAAGATCGTCGATAGTTTTAAGATAATAGAAACAACGCTCATATGATGTCTTTCCAAATTATTAATAAGTTTGAATGTATTTGACAAAATTATATATTGAACTAAATTCTTAATTTTTATATTTATAAGAAAATAATATTATTCAATTTTATCTTCTCTGATTATTTATAGAATCTACATTCCACGTATTTTATCCATACTCATTTTTCATTTTTTTTATTATAATATCATGTTATTAGTTTGAATAACTTTTTCAAAAGTATTTTAGTAATTTTCTATAATAATTTAAATTATATTTAAACTATAAGTACTTATGAAATATTATAATATTCTATCATAGGTAATTAATAAAGTATCAATTCATTAAAAAAATAGAAGTACGCAAAACGATCCTAAGAATTAAAATTATGGAAACCTTGGAGCTTGCACAGAATCTTCCACATCTTCTTGTAGCAACACTTGCAGTCGAGGTCGACTTTGATGATTAACGTGGCGTCCTGCGTATGGGTAAAACCATTAATTGTTTGCAAAGGAACTCGAAAATATTACTTAAGGATCAACAAAAAATGTAAGCACACTGCTCCAAAAGAACGCTCTTGAATATATATTTAGAATACAAAAGATCGCTTGTCAAATGGTACGCAAAAGAATTTGATTTTATCATCAGAATCAATGAGAAGAGTTTTACAGCAATCATATCTGATGTAACCAAAAAAGATCATTAAAATGATTGATAAAAGTGATTCCACTTTTTATCTCTCAACTAAATACTACCAAAAGAAACATTGCAAGGATTTAGAGCACCATTTATCCTTGAAATGAAAACTACAAGTTCCTTATTACAACACAAGGGGTAACTGACCTTCTTTGCATCCTTTGCGGCCATGGCGTGACAAACCTTGTTGGGATATCCCTTCGAAAGAATGCTGTTGAGATGGAAAAGGAGAGAGGTTTCATATATACATAGAGACTAGTGGCAGCCAGTTGCACCTTATAATTAAGCATTAGTTAATGACGAAGTAAAATAACACCAAATATTAAATGATGACGTACTAGTAATACAATGGATTAGGAGGCCGGGCGAGGTATTGGTCTCCGACCTATTAGAACACAAGGCATAAAGCATAGCATTATTAATTGACTGAGAGAATAAAAAGTAATTAGGAATATCATGTTACTCATCACAATGCTACTAAATCATGAAATATGAAAATACCCCTTTTTACTTTACAAATAAGATATCTTAATCCGGCAAGAATGAGAATATTCCACTATTTTCCTCTTTGTATACTATATTTCAACTTTTTTTCTCCATTTTAATCTTATGTGTTTTCAATATAATGATTAAAAATGAATTATTTGTGATATTTAAACATTTTCATAATACAAAATTTATTTTTTATTAACTTTAGTCCAGACGCACAATAGAAATATGCTTAAGTTTGGAAGAGGGATATATATATATATAGATGTTGTATTAATAGTTATCTTTAGGGCTTATATTCAAGAACAAAAGAACGAAGGGAGAGTACATGGAGACGTGAATTTCTAGGGCAAAGAATAATTCACCTCAATTTGGAGCTCAAAGTACTAAATCTTTCAAAAGATTTATTTTCTTACACCCAAATTTGGGTTTTAGAGGGCAAAAATTCTCCTTTCCTTCTTCCTTTCCATTAAATAGATTTTATCCTACTCTCAATTCATTGGTTAGGGACTTTGATTATTATTTAGATGTTCAAAAGTTTAAATTTGATAAAGTCACAATTGGAATTTATAAAACATATGCGCATAATAAAACTTAAACCAACATACAAATTTAATTTGTTCTGCGCAACAATTTAGATACACGCACCAAAAAATTGGTTTTTGAATAATTTCCTACTTGGTTTTTTGGCCAAATCAATGTTATGAATTCGATTATTTAGATGTTTCACGTCTAAAGCACTTAAAAAATATCACAACTTATATTCTTCAAGAGAGATAAGAAAAATGTCTATCTTCCTTCTTATTTCTGGTCTTCTTATGTTGATTTTTTCTATGTATATTTATATATAAGGATTTAGATATGTAAAATAACTATATCTAATGTTATGTAAATAAAATAAGCAAGACGCAAGAAATCATTAGACAAAGATGTACATACATTTTTCTTATGGTCGAGTGGATTAGAGTAGAGCACTATGATTAAAGTATTTGACCTTTTAGGGAAAGGAAGCGTTATGTAAAGGTGGTGTGACAAAATGAGAGTTAGTGGAAACCTCTTTATGACCACCAGCACCTATCATCAGAGATCAAGTCTGCAGCTATAGGAAGCTTCAGATATCTCCATTAATTCAATTTTTAATCCAAAGCTCCTGTGAACTAAATAATGATTAGTGAAACATAATCACCCACTTTAATCATTAGGAGAAGCCTTTCAATTGAGAAAGACTTCCAGACACGACAGAATCGTGTGGTAGAAGAGAAGGTGCTTTTATACCTCAGTACCTAACAGGCTAAAAGAAAGGATCCTATAGGATTAATATGATCCTCGGGGGGTCAACTTCTGCACAGGATCAATCATGATACAACTACCAAGTCTATGTGTGCTAGAGGCTAAACATTAGTGCCATTGCACATATAATGGTACCCTCCTATAATTTATTCCTGACCTGCTGATCTCCATGCATCTCCTACATAGAACAATTAGATGAAAGCATTGTAAGCTGTTTCTGTTTGGACTGTACTCAAATCTCAAATTCCAAGCCCTAAGTTTAATCAATTGGCATATACAGTGGTGATGGAGTGGATCCGGAATAGAGTTAGGTGGAAGTGGATGTTTAAGTTGCATTATAATAGTTCTTTCTGTCAAGATGCAGGGCATAATCCAAGGAGTTGATTAATGAGAGTAAAACTGACATAAAAGACAAGGTAAATCCACCTACTCTTTTCAATTTAACATTGGCTTAAAGCATAGTTGAGAGTGCAACTATGATACAGAAGGACCCGGACATAAAACTACAACCAGATTCTGGTTCATCAAAAATACTTAAAACATGATAGCTCAAGTATGGTGAGAGTGCAACTGTGGATAAATATATCCAACATCCGTATATTCTAAACCACAAAAGTTGTGCAAAGTTGCAAAACAATTTGTTTACAGGTTCAATGTTTAAGATACTAATTATCGGATTATCAATCAAGACTTGAATGTGGTAACAGACGGGAGCATCCTCATACTGTTGGATCAACTAGGCATCAGGGGTTGAATTGGTATATAAAAATTGACACATAACATTAGGTGCACAAGAATTTGCCTTTAGGAAAACGTGTCCCAACATAACTTGGATATCTTTTTGAGAAAGAACTCTTATTAGTACATGCATTTTTCTTTATTTTATGAGCATAAATTCGTATCATCCAAAAATTTTGCTGATAAATGAATTCAGAAAAAATAATACTACTTTTGGTTTTAATTCAAGACTTCTGGAGAAGCATGAGATTTCATACCCTTACATCATGTGTATCACGACTTAATATCTCATGTACAAATTATTGAAAAGCTGGTGAATTATGATAGCCCATCATTTGTAGACGAAATAAACTTCGTGGAAACTTTCGAAAATAAGAGAAAGGGATACGTGTTGGGGCTGGAGATGGATGATATCAAAGAAAAGAAACCTAAAAGAAGAGATGATCCTTTTGGCATGAAAACAATGGAGAGGAGTGATAGTTCTACTAGATGAAAGGGAGGAACCACATAGTAGAAATGTTTTTTAGGTGAGCAAAGGGGAAGAATTAGATATTTGAAGATGAACACTTTGGATTTCTATTATTTTCTAAATGTCTTGTGAGATGAATTTGAGTATTTTTTTTATGATG
Source organism: Pontederia paniculata (assembly GCA_001647135.1). Taxonomy (NCBI): domain Eukaryota; kingdom Viridiplantae; phylum Streptophyta; class Magnoliopsida; order Commelinales; family Pontederiaceae; genus Pontederia; species Pontederia paniculata. Next base: position 22,305 of record LTAE01007197.1, read on the forward strand.
GGTAACTGTAACTAAATTTCTATTTTGGAATGTCAAGCTTAGGAATGTTCATGTGATAGTTCATTAGATTGGCTTATTTCAACTGAAATATTTTGCTTTTCTGTTTTAATTCTGGCAAAATTCCAATATCAACTAAAGAATGAGCAAGGAGTATGAGACGGTCTTGACAACGTGACGTATTTTCCTCTTAGCAGTGCCATTTTGCTCATGCATGTGTGGACATGAACAGTGATGAATGATTCCAGTATGAGCAAAATGAGATGACATGCCAATAAACTCTCCACCAGAGTTAGATTGAAAAGCACAAATCTTTTGTTGGAATTGACGCTCAACCATAGATTGAAATCAAGAAAAATAGAGTGAACATTTTATTTATTATGCAATGGATACAACCAAATGAATTTCGAGAAATCATCTAAAATAAAACAAAATAGTGATGTCCTAAAGAGGATACTGGAGGAGGACCCCAAACATCAGCAAAAATTAAATCTAAAGGTGCAAGAATACGACTCGGTCGGCACAATGGTTGGCGAATTGATTTGCATTGGAGGCAACTAGAGTAGTTGGATGTAGGAGTCGAGAGACAAGGAAGCTTTCGGTGATGAAGAACACGTGACAATGTAGATGCAGAGGGATGTCTGAGGCAAGAATGCCATTGCAAGTCAGGAACCCGACGTAGCACGAAGGCTGAAGGAGGAGGACATGGCTTGATAACAGCTGGATAGCGATACAGACCATTTTCAAGAGGTCCTTTGAGTAGAATCTAATGCATTATACAATCGTTCACAAGAAAGTATGATGAGTGAAATTCAACATAACAAGAGTTATTGATGACGGGAAATGTTGGAGTAAGTGCATGCAATGACCCAAGGGTCATGCATTGATGCACATGCACATGCAATGACCCAAGGGTCATGCATTAACCATGGAAGACCAAATGACATGATCCAAGGGTCATGCATTAACCATGGGAGATCAAGTGTCATGTATGTCATAATACACATGCCTTCTCCTCTCCCTCACCTTGCACTATAAAAGGGACCTCAATGCTAGTACATGTGGGGGTATGATCATGAGCAAAAGTTTGTCTTTTGATATTGTTCTTT
>LTAE01007198.1:3511-23410 GCA_001647135.1 Pontederia paniculata
GGGGGGGGGGGGGGTGGCGTGGCCCTTTTCGAAATATATATGGGTCCGCTCCTGCTTAAGGCCGTAACAAAAGTTTATGCATGTTATTGTTAAGTATTAAATATATTGAAATGAACCTATCATGGGCATGTAACACATGCTTGCCATTTTTAATTTGTAATGACACACATATTAAAGACAAAATCTCACTAATTTCATGCTAAAAACAAGATGGGAGGAACTTGTGTTAAGCATGCCAAAATGTATTAAATGAATGTTATATGTTAAATCCTTTTGATTCTGACTATTTTTTCTAGGCCTCATTGTTGCTTAATTATTCATAATATATATTTCAAATTTATTTTATGTCAGCAATTTGTTAGTATTGATTCTGTTTCTGGCTGACTTATGCAGGTCATGGACACTGCAAGTATGCAACTCTGACAAAATGAAGTGGATAACAAAGTATTGACAAAACAAAGAAAAACAAGTTCCGAAAGATAAAAAGGGAAAAAGGAGTTGTGATATTATGTTCTCTTATTTATTTATTTTAACCTCCTCAATTTCTCTTGTAGCTGGTGTTATCATGTAATTTAGTGCAGGTCTATGTTTAGGGTAAATATAATTAGTTTAAGAAGTAGAATTTGGGAAAAAAAGAGTAACATTTCAAATCTCCTTATATTAATTACTTTATGCTTTATTTTTACATTCGTGACAACTAACATCGAACTTTATAATAGTGATGTATATATTTGAGTGCTCATAAACAACTTATGACCACAATTTGGGTAATTATCTTAGTACTACTAGTCCAAGTATATTTATCAGGAATATAACATTGGTACCACCTACTCTTATTTCTTTTATCTTGTTCACCTCTCCTTCTCTATAGCATTGGAATATAATTATTCCAAAGAATTCTTAATTAATTTGGTTATTTTGGATGATGATTTTAGTGCTTTAAATGGAAAATAAGTGTTTAACATGGTAATATGTAGGGGATATAAGTCATCATTTCACACAATTCCCTTCAGTTAAAATAGACAAGATCACTCTTACATTGTAGCAAGTGTTCTCCCAATCGACATGATTTTTTTTGGAACACAATGAAATCATAATATTCTACTACAACCATTATTTATTTTGTCAATCAAACAATGTGTAAGATACTTGTCAATCCATTTTAACATGTAGTTATAATATTATTATCTAAATTCCGTTGTTTTGACAAAAAAATAATTCACAAGGAAAATATATTATTATAAAAATAAATTTATGAAACCTAATTTATTTTAAATGTGTTTGTCATATGACTATCAAGAAAAAAAGATATTGATAATGTAAAAGATGTAATATTATGATATTATTTTTTGTGTTTATTCTTTCATATTTTAACTTATTTTTTAAGGTCAACAGATTTTTTTATTGATCAAACTATTTAATATAAAACAATAAAAAATAGATTTTCAAACAAAATATTATGAAAAACAAACGAAGCCCTAGAAAATTTAACTAATACCACTTGCAATGAATAAATTTAAATTCAGACATGAACACACATGCTTTCCTAACAAATAAAAAAAAATTAAAATAATAAGATCTATATGGATAAATAAAAGATAAAAGACCTATATTTAAAAAAATGTAAAAAATAGCAAAACTTAATAAAAATTAAAAAAGTAAAAGACCTATATGGATAAGATCTATATGGATAAAAAAGGGTAAAAGACCTATATTTAAAAATATGTAAAAAATAGCAAAACTTAATAAAAATTAAAAAAAGTAAAAGACCTATATGGATAAAAAAAGGTAAAAAACCTATATTTAAAAATATGTAAAAAAATAGCAAAACTTAATAAAAATTTTAAAAGTAAAAGACCTATATGGATAAAATGCCATATATAATGGGCCTAATTGGATAAGCCCAATTACAAAACTTAGCACAACACAGCCCCATGCACCACGTGTGTGCAAACAACACGAGGGCTTCATTACCTCCCTCGCGTCGTCTTCTCCGCCGCCGCCGCCGCCGCTCGTTTGCTCGCTTGGAGTTGTGAAGGAGAAGAGGAGGAGGAAGAAGAAGGGCTACAAGAATGGCAGATACGAAGGCCGTCACGATCCGAACAAGGAAGTTTATGACCAACCGCCTCCTCTCCAGGAAGCAATTCGTCCGTCCCTTCCCCCGCCAAAACCTCCGATTCCCGTGGTTTCTCCGACATTTTCCGATTAAAAATTCGAACTTTACGAGGATTGCTTCTTGTTGATGCAGGTCATCGATGTTCTTCATCCCGGAAGAGCAAATGTCTCGAAGGTATCATGAGTCTTCGTTTCTCCCTGTTCCACGGCTTCGGATTTTTGCATTTGGTAGTTTCGCATTAAAAAAAAAATTGATTTTTTTTATTTGCGATTTGATGGTGGTGGTGAAGGCGGAGTTGAAGGAGAAGCTGGCGAAGCTGTACGATGTGAAGGACCCCAACTCCATCTTCGTGTTCAAGTTCCGGACGCACTTCGGAGGAGGGAAGTCGACAGGGTTCGGCCTCATCTACGACTCCGTGGAGAGTGCCAAGAAGTACGAGCCGAAGTATCGTCTCATCAGGGTAACGATCTCTGTTCATCAGAGTGATAAATGCATTTATCTCAGTTTGATTCATGGTATCTTATGGCATTATAAGTTGAGAATTGAATTGAATTATGATCTCTCGCTCTCTCTTTTGTTTTGTTGGAGAAAGCAACTGAAGTATGAATTTTGTTTTTCATAGAACCATATGTTATCACATTTGAGGTTTACCAGGAAATAATACAATCCTTTTTTACTTCTATGAAACCTTGAACATCTCAAATGTTTGACCTGGTCAATTATGGACCAGGTTTAGTAGGAGCCGGAAAGCTTCAAGTTCCATGATCAGATGATTGAACATGGCTGAAAATTTTTGGTACCCTTGGTAAGCTTTCAGTTCACAAACGTAAATTGATTTGCTTTGGTCCAAATTGGACTTAATATGAACTGGAATTATTGTGCTGGACTTGTGTATTAAGGACAAACAAGTTCTGCAATTCCTTGCTGCAATATGGTGTAAGGTTGATTAGCGTGCAAGTTTAGCAAGAGTTGTCACAGGAGGGGATGGTCAAAAGGGTCTTCCCTTATTTGCAGTAGGATGAAAAGGTCTACATGAAAGATCCAAGGATAGGTTTGTTTTGCACTCATGCATGGATGATTTGAAAAGGTCGTTACTATTCAGAACAGTTTATGGATATATCCAGATTAAAAGTCAATCATTATATTATAAAACCTCATTCTCAAAAAGATCTATTATAAAATCTAATGTCAAATATTGAATTGTTTTAATAATGTCAAATGCTGATCAGTACTGTAAAAGTGTTTTATTCTAACCCTTTCTTCATGCATTACCAACCAATGCAATCTTATGCCTATAAAATCGAACTTGGCGAGGCATATATTGGAGAAGGATAAATTTTATCCCAAGACATAGTTTTTAAGGTATTTAAGATCATCTCAAAACTATTTAAGCCCCTTAATAGGAAATAACTATGATAGTTATTTCTTGCAATAAATAATTTATGAAGGTTCATCATTAACATTCTCTGCCTTAGGGCTGTGAAATCAATTCGTTTTTTTAACTAAATTCATTTTTATTCAGAGTCAGTTAATAATTGTCTTTGCTTACCTTTATGCCTTGTTAAGCTGAAAAATATCCCTAGAATAGAGATAGTTGTCCTGAAAGAATAATTGAGCTTTTGAGAAAAAAATGGAGATGACCATTTTCAAATCCCATGGAATTTCTTATCCTTGTTTTTATTCTTTCTTCGAGATAACATTTTCTAAAATGCCAAGTTTAACCTTGATTGTTTTCGGGGATAACATATATTGCATAGTGATAAAGTGGGGATTCAACTCCAACCAAGCATTGCCATGTGATATCAAAAGCAACTAAAGTGAAGCAACCTTCTCTCTTTCTTTTTTGCTTACTTGCAAGACATACATTAATTTGTCTAAAATAGCCATATTGGAAATAAAACAAGGAAAATGTGAATATGCCCAAGGCAGTAAATTGCCAAGACACATTTAATGTTTCATGATAATTATGAATTCGCCACTTTGGAGTAATAATGTTAGGTGTGTTTGGCCTCAGTATCTAGTTTATGGTGATTATGTCTCACAGTGAATGACGTCAGTGAAATAAGGTTTAACAAGGTCCTGGAAGTAAGTTTTCTTTAGTTGAATCCCTTTCTATCTGTAGTTGTGATAGAAGCAGTAGAAAACATGAGGAAGAAGAAACTTTTCCAACATCTTTTAAATTTCGGAATGACATTTACTTTGCATTTGCATGCCAGATGAGTAGATGAGAATAAGATAGTGTTTTTCTCGCTAAATACCGATAACTAATCTGAGCATGCTGATTTTACAGAATGGACTTGCTACAAAGGTTGAGAAATCAAGAAAACAGATGAAGGAAAGGAAGAACAGGGCAAAGAAAATCCGTGGAGTGAAAAAGGTGAAGCATTTATGTTTATTTGATTGCCATGTCTAAATGAGTTTGGACTTGCAGTAATTTCTAAAGTAAACTTCAGTTAGCCTCTCTGCTTGTTCTATTTTGAATACTTACTGCCTTAACTTCATGTGTCCAGACAAAAGCTGGAGATGCTGCTAAGGCTGGCAAAAAGAAATGAGTTTACTCAGGGATGGTTCATTTTGTCTATGCTTCTCTATTGGATATTGGCTTTGCCAGACCAACAGATATGCCATACTGGAACCTAGTGTTGGACACTTTTGAGTTTTGCCTCTGTATGCTACTTTGAATCTTGTTTCTAGTATTTAATTCCTCCTGTTATCTTTCTACTGTATTTTGGCTTCAGCTTTTTTTTGTTGTATTACTGTACTTATATTTTGATATTCGATTTTGTTTAATCAAAGTTAATCTAGTTTGAATTGTATAATTTGTAAGGTTACATAGCTCTTTTAAAAAAAATTAAAATTGCGTTTACATTCCAAATAAAAATATAATGATCATAAGATACTTTAGTAGTAATTGTGAAAAAATAACTTTTCTGACATTTAATACAATTTTCTGTCATCTGTTTATAGTTTTTCCCTTCAACATTTGTAATTGAAGATTTAAACAACATGAAGAGAGATATTTGGGTCAAATTCGGTTAAGAAATTGTCATTAATTAGAGATGAAAATTCTGTTTGATTGCTTTATTATTATTCCATGAAGCTCCATTTGTTCGGATTCACCCTGCTGCACTTTGTTTTCTATATTTGTAAAAATAAGAAAGAGAAAAAGGTCCATGGATCCAAGAAGTAATGCCTTCTTATGAAACTGGTTTCAATTTCTGTTGACCTGCCAGGATCTAATCAGAGATTTATGAGAGAGAGAGAGAGAGAGAGAGAGAGAGAGAGAGAGAGAGAGAGAGAGAGCAATTATTTATCAGGAATATAACATTGGTACCACCTACTCTTATTTCTTTTATCTTGTTCACCTCTCCTTCTCTATAGCATTGGAATATAATTATTCCAAAGAATTCTTAATTAATTTGGTTATTTTGGATGATGATTTTAGTGCTTTAAATGGAAAATAAGTGTTTAACATGGTAATATGTAGGGGATATAAGTCATCATTTCACACAATTCNTATATATATATATATAATCCTTTTTTTTAGGCGACGAGAATAATGAGGTTATGATTTACACATAGAAGTCTAGCTTGCATTTTAATTACTTTTTCGGTGAAATTTGTTGGACTTTTAGCGGTTATTATTTGTTTTATGAAACCACATAATTAAAATATTTTATTTGACTAATTTATTAAATAGTGATTTTAATTTAAAATATCAACTTTCGCATAATATATTAGAACAAGAACATAACATGTTTAGAAGGACATTCTTTCACCGCACTTGTCTTTCGATGGTGCTACACCATAAATATAAAAATTGAAATTATTATATCAAGAATGAACAATATAATAAACTGATAAACAATAAATGAAAAAGGAAAAAAATAAAAGTGCTCCCTAGTTAAGCAGGGAGCACCATGCTTCCTACATATTGAATCGTACGTGGATAGATTTAGGAGAGAGAAAAAAAGTATGAGAGAAAAAATCTAATTTCCACAATAGATTTAAGGTCCTACGATTGAAGATAGGTAGCATGGTGCTTCCTACTTAATTAGGGAGCACCTACATTGAACCCAATGAAAAATGAGCTCTTAGTGTCCGGGCTCCAATACGAGTGGAATTTAATATTTTCACTATTTTTTTTAAATATTCGTAATTTCAAATTTTCGAAGTTCTTATTTTAAAATGTTGAATTTCTTACTTTTTCTCTTAATATATAGTCGTCCAAGCAAACCATAACACAGACTTGAAAATTTGAATCCAATGAAGATACAAGACATGTTTGACATAACTGATAAAAAATACCTGATAAACACTAATACTGATAAGCATTTTAAGTGCTGATACTTATTTTAAAATATAAGTAGTAATATGTTTGAAAAAAGTGCTGATACTGTCAATAAGTAGTTATAATATTTATTAAAATAAATATTGACTAAGATATCCTTAAAATTTTATGATGACAATATTAAAAGATATGGATAAAAGAGTAATACAGTTGATTAAAATTAACAAGTCAACAACTTTAAAAATAAGCAGGGGGACCTTGCTTATTTTTTTTTAATTTATAAGTAATTACTTAACAACTTATAAGTAAATATTTAGTTACCAAACACGGAGATATTCTAAAATTTATAGTTTTAACTTACTTATAAGTTTAGCCAAACATGCCCACAATCTAATTAAGTAGGTAATACCATATTATTTTCAATTATAAAATTTTAAATTTATAATAAATAAAAATTCAGAAGAAAAAAAATTAACATTCATCATAAATTAAAAAATATAGTATTATCTATTTAACTAAATAGCATTTTTATTTTTTCCTAATATTTTACTTTTTAAAGGAGAATCATTTGATTTTCTAAGAAAAAGGACGAGACCTAAAGTTTTCTACTTCAAGTCTTCAACTAACTTTTGCTTAGAAGGATGTGCATTATTCTTATATATAATATTATCGGAATATTTGACTAATTTAATAAAAAAAAAACAGAAACATAAATCATCATTAAATTAATATTTTCAAAGTTGTCTGGACTACTAGCTAATCAATTATTATTATTATTATTATTATTATTATTGTTATTATTATTATATTTTAGAGAACAATAATTGATGGTTGAGATGGTAATAAATTAATTAAAGTATTTTTGTGAGCATTCTGAAATTTGACGAGGCGGCGACTTTTGATCCTAAAATCTCAGCCGTAATTTTTGTTATAAAAGTATAACTATAGTATATATTAAGGTATTATCTATTTCTTAAATTAGAAAAAAAATCCTTTTATCTCATATATAAAACAGAACAAGGACCGAAACTTCGGAGGAAATCGCAGCCGTTCGTTCCTCCTCCCTCTTCTAGAAACTGAGAACCCCAAGCAACGAACAAAGGAAGAAAAGCTCGCGAAAGGGTGAGAGAGAGAGAGAGAGAGAGAGAGAGAGAGAGAGAGAAGACCTCTCGAGGGTTTCCAGGAACCCTAATTAGGGTTCATTTCCTCTGGTCGCGATTTCGCGTTTCAGGGATATCCGATCTCTGGTCCTCCTCCACCACCGGTGGCGGCGGAGACGGCGATGATGCTCTCGCTGCAGGGGGACCACCGCCAGTACCAGCAGCAGCAGGCTGCGGCGCCGGCGGCGCCTCCTCATAACGTGGCGCCGGCGCAGCTGCTGCAGCTCTTCGGGACGAATGCGGCGGCCGGCGGGGGCCGGGGCTTCCGGGCTTCGGGCTCCTCCGGCGAATCGGATGAGGCGCTTTTCGCCTTGCAATTGCTCGATGATTACGCCGACGCGAGGCTGCTCATGGCGAGCACCAGTGAAGGTTCGCTTGCTCATGTACCTCGCAGATCAGATTTGGGTTAATTTTTGCGTAGGTTTAGGGTTTTCTTCTTGGGAGTTGAAATTGAAAGAGTTTCCTTTCCAGTTGCGTTTGTCTCGATGGTACTTGTTTGTTCTTTCTCTGCATGGGTATTAGTTTAAATTGACCAGGCAAATGGCTCTGTTTGATGTGTTTTGGCTGTGAATTATTCAGGTGATGAAAAAGGGCATCTGGATCTTGCGCAGCAGAATTATCTTTCTGGGAACTACAGTCAGGCGCTGGAGCACTGCAATGCTGTGTATAGGATTAACCCGAAGCGCACTGACAATCTCACTCTGCTTGGTGCAGTTTATTTGCAGGTTTTGATTTGATCTTTTACCCCCATAAAACCTTCGTTCTGAATGATGATTTTTTCTTTGAACTGAGCTGTTGGATCAATCTCATCTTCTAGTTGTTCTCTTGACTCTTGAGATTGCTGGAAACTGATATTGTTGTTTGTTTCAGTTGCGCGAACTTGACATGTCTCTCTTGAAGAATGAGGAGGCCCTTACCATTGACCCAACTATTGCTGAATGCTATGGAAACATGGGAAATGCCTGGAGGGTATGTTCCATTCTGTGCTTTTCTACTGTGCCGTGATAAAGACAAATTTCGCCTCTGAACTAGTAGCCTGACCTATATCAGCTATATCTGAGATACAAATAATCAAAAGAAAGATCATGTATGATGCTTGTTAAAACAATACAATTGATAATATTAGGAATTATGCATTTGAAGACTTAATGACTGTAATAACTTCATGGTTTCTCATTAAAAGGCTTCTTTTAATAAAAAAGGACTACTCAGCTATTAATAAAAGTAATTAAATCTTTATGTGGAAGAAAAAGAAATTATGATTGTATGTCCTCACAAAGAAAATTTGTAAACACGAAAATCTTATCCAAAGCTATGTTGCATGGGTACATGTATGGTACAATATTTGGTACATACGTACAAGATTGGTATCAGTGCCCAGAACAATGTACTGGGTTGGGGTACATTGATTTTCTAAATTCTATGATACAAGTATGGTAAGTTTGTAACATATATTATCTAGATTATATTCTATATGCATAACTTTTTTTTAAAAAATGCATAAAATATTTGAGTTTCTGGAATTAGATCATTAAAAAATTGAAGTTTATCATGATATGGAGGGTTGCTCAAGATGATAATATAACATCTCAGAATAACACATTTTATTTCTAAAAATAATAATGTTACATTAGATTTAAGTATTTTTACATGGTAATTGTAAATGTGACTATAAAGTAATTATGCCACTCTAATGCAATTTCTATATTGATGTATTGAACTTTTTAATATTATTTTTAAACATTTTTTTGTTGTATTACGAGCCTTGGGACAAGATGTGGACATTGTTCATGTTTTTAAGGTCTAACTAAAAAAGTACCCAAGGGTTACCAATGTTGGGTTGTATGTGTGCACAGAAGGAATTTCAGTAACCATGCGCTCGAGTATTGTGTATATAAATTCTACGTTCTTCATTTGGTTATGTGTTTAAATTATCTCCCAAATTGAAGAAGCTTTACAAATCTTTTGGTTCAGGATAAAGGCAACATTGATCTTGCTATCCATCATTACCAAAATGCTCTTAAGGTACTTGCAATGATCATTGCTTACTGTCTCTTTCGGTGTTTGAGTATTTTTTGTTATTCAATAGATATTATGTACCGAATAAACTATTGGTTCAGGATAAAGTACCTTAAGATAATTTCTCTTTATGCTTGTACTTTATGTTTCTAATATTTTCCATCTTGTATTGAATAAATACATTGTAGCTCCGACCCAGCTTTTGTGATGTATGGTCAAACTTAGCGGTTGCTTACACTAGAAAAGGTAGACTCAATGAAGCTGCCCAATGTTGCAGACATGCTCTTTCCTTGAATTCTAGCTTGGTAAGTATTGCAACTTGTGTTTTTGTTGGTGCATTTTTGTTTTTTCTTTACCTCGTAGGTTGTCCTCATGTTGCTCCTTTTTTTGATAATCCTCCGCAATAATTGAAGGTGGATGTTCATTGCAACCTTGGAAATTTACTGAAGGCACAAGGGTTCATTCAGGAGGTGAGACCTTAATATCCTTAAATGCGTGTATTGTGTAAATTGCATGTTTTCTTAAAAGGAATTGTGAAATTCTTATAATGTTTTGGGAGTGACTGGAATTCTTATATGTGGCATTTACATTGTTGATGCTTTAGATTGCTTTTAGCTACTCTCTTCTTTTTTTTAAAAATCATATCAGTGATCTATTTAGTTCACTTGGTCTTTCCTCATGATGGGTGTTAAATAAAAAAATGGTCTATTTGTGGTATCGTCATCTTTTGATGTAATTTTGTAGGCTAATCATGTTTTCTTTGCATTCTTTAAAGGCATACAGCTGCTACTTGGAGTCACTGCGCATACAGCCTACTTATGCAAACGCTTGGTTCTGTGTGGCGACTCTTTTCATGGAGACTGGGGATCTTAACAGAGCTCTTTCATACTATAAGGTTTAGGAGATAACTCTTGTTTGATTTCTGTCCCACATTAAATCCTTTATCATTCAATGATCCTATAATCATATCACATTGATTCATAGCTCTATCCTTGTACTTTTATATGTTATTATATGTCAGACAAAAATGATGTTACTGTCGATTTCAGTAATTTCATTCTTCTGCAAGGTATGTCGTTACTAAAATTTGACAGTTTATATTTATATAATTATTCAGGAGGTGATTAAGCTCAAGCCAGGTTTAATTGATGCTTATCTAAACCTAGGGAACGTGTACAAGGTAAGAGTTCATGAGTTGGGAAAATTATTGTGGTGCAAGTGCTGGACCTAGCATTCGGGGAAGAAAACAGATCGTCCTTTTGGCTTTTCAGGCGCTACGTATGTCTCAAGAGGCAATCATCTGCTATCAGCATGTGATACGAGTTCGACCGGACTGTGCAATTGCATATGGTAGGACCTTCCTACACTCATGCATTGGTTCTCATAATCTATTACATTGCCTAACATGTTTAATTACTATTCTGTTAATTGTTTTCCTCTCTTCCCTTGCAAGATCTGGAAAAATGATGCCTTTTGTTTCAAATTATTATCGACTTATTCTAAGAATCATGTGCGGATGCAAATTTTAAATCATGTGACATGCGTTGCGGAATAAAGCATAGGGAAATTGTTTTCTGAAACTTCCTTGCTAGTCCTCTGAGACCATGTTAGACCCATATCAGAGGGTAGATCAGTATTCATTCTCTATCTTTAGCTTTTGTTGATTGGTACCCAGGTGCTATGTTGGTTCCTATTGTTCTGGTCAGATGTTGACACTCAGTGCTGGTGGTGCTTAAAATAATTGGTACCCTGTGAATGTTGTCATAGTGGCTGCGTATATGAGTGCAGATGCAGTTGAAACATAAAATAGTTAAAAGATTATAGAGTTTGTGAAACATATAAAATCAAATTCCAGCATCGGAATAAATGGTAAGAATGAAATAAAAGAAGTTAGTGGGAGGGCATACCTGATACTTATGCGTTTAAAAATAAAATTATCAGTGCTTATGATTTTAATGGAAATTTAATCTTCATGGATGACTAGGTACACATTCTGTTCATACTGAATATCCAAAAGAGCAAAAATTCAGAAACAAACAAAATCAAACATTGGTGTAGGATCACATGATTGAAGTAAATGATAGGTTTGGGGAAGAATATGCATCAATATTACTGGTATATTTCAATAGGAACGATAATTTTTTATGGATCGATGGTTATATGAGATTGAACAACAGAATAGTACCATGTACATTCAACAATAATGGCACGGCAAATCAATAATACATTAACAAATATAAAGATGTGGACATCAATTATCAAGTGTGTGGAGCAAATATTGCATGGTTGGAGTTTGAGGCAGCCACCTTGTCCTTAGAGCGGTGCTCTCGTTCCTTCCAATCTATTTCATGTCAGTTACTTTGGATAGCGACACAAGTTGATTGGCACATTAATCGTTGAGGAGCAATTTCTCTTGGCATGGCTCCAAATCGAAGAGATGCACCACACATTTGGTTGGCTGACAAGCCTTTTGTTGCCCATCTCGGATGACGGTTTGGGGGTCTGGGACCTCCGAGGGACTAATCTCACTTTCCTCACTCAATGAGTCAAGGCAGTTCAAGGATCTGGCTAGGACCTGTGGGGCATGGTTTTCTTGGCTTGCTATGGCAGACTTGTCATGGACCCACTTTTGTGGTGTGCCATCATTTGGGCTCATGTCCTTCCTATATTGTGGTCATTATTGATTCCTTTGTCCTTTTTAGAATCATGAGTGGACACCAAATGTTACACTTGCTACCATATTCCCTAGACCGTCTGCACTGTTGATGGATCTTGCGACATTGATCTTAGAGTGTTGGACTACATTGGACAAGGCGAGGGCTCTATCATGGACCTCGAGTTTTGGTCTTGCTTATCGGAATTAGAGATTTAAGTAGCTTCTCGCACTTCTGGATTGGATTATCGCTCAAATAATTCTACAACATGAAACTTGTCATGGCTCGTCAACCAGTTTTAGCACTAGGAGTTTGTATACTTGCATCTACTTCCAAGGCCAGTTTCAGAGGTGGTGATTGCATACACATTTGCTGATCCTGCACACTCCTTAGAGTGGGCAAGATCCTCACAAGGTTACATGGATGAGCACCCAACACAAACACCGCATAAGCATTGTATGGGCCAGCAGAGTAGGACATTGCCCACCTGTTCTTCGAGTGCCCCCTAGTCATTAAGTTCTGGTGTGCCAAGTTCCGTACAGACTACATAGGTGTTGATTCATGGACATCACTTAGGGCAGGGAGATGGAAGCATCCATTTTTTATATCCTTTCCCGTCATGCGGGCTGTTTGGTCGCAGCACAACTGTACAATTGTGAGGAAGAGGTGTTACTTAGAAAATATTGTACACTGCATCTCATTGAGTGGGGGGTGGGAAGGGGTTGGGTTAGTTTCTTTTCGTGGTCGTCCACACCCTTTTGAGCTTTTGAATTCTGTTTTTTGGATTCACATTTGTACATTCTGGAGTCTCCATAATAATACTAAGTGGATGATCTTCAAAACTCGGTAGTCATACTTTCCCTTTCCAAAAAACAAATATTAAAGGACAACATCTGAAACATAGAGCAATATAGGTGACCGTAACCTCATATGGATGGCTAAAAAAAATCTCAAATAACCCTCAACACCGTTTGGTTGACAAATGGAAGACAAGATTCGTTTGTGTACTAGAAATAAGGTGATGAAATTCTATATAGTATATTACTACATATCTTGCTAGGTGATGTGTATTCTTTCTTTATTTTATTGGGAGCATCCCCTTCAGCATAATTGTTTTGTTTTGATGTCATTGAACAACAATCTTCAGAAAGTTTCATCAAGTCCTTAAATGTATTTATATGACATGAACAAGAGAATGTTCGGTGTAGGGAATCTGGCTAGTGTGCATTATGAACAAGGTCATCTGGACTTAGCTATCCTTCATTATAAACATGCTATCAATTGCGATTCAACTTATGTAGAGGGATATAACAATTTGGTAAGTGAAAGTACTCTGTCTCCTCTTATTTATTTAACTGCCGCAACGATATCACGTGTTTATCTTTCTGCAATAAAAGGGAAATGCTCTTAAAGATGCTGGGAAGACGGAGGATTCTATAAACTGTTTTAGGGTGAGCTGTTGATATAGTAAAACTTGCCTTCCTTTCAAAAGTTTAAATCATGAATTGACCATGTTTTCTTGATTTAATGAAGTCATGTCTTGCTCTCCAACCTAACCATCCACAAGCTTTAACAAACCTTGGAAATATATACATGGAAAGGTGATCTTTCAAAACTTAGCATTGTTGTTTTTTTCTGGCATGCATAGTTGGTTTGACTTTTATTGTCATTTTTCCATACAGCAACATGTTGAGTGCAGCTGCAACCTTTTATAAGACCGCCTTAGCTGTTACTACTGGGCTCTCTGCTCCTTACAGTAATTTGGCAGTGATTTATAAGCAACAGGTTCTGTATTCCTTTACCTTTCGTTTCTAAACTTGTACCTTCAAATGCTCTTTGGTTATTGAAAAAAAAGTCATGTCTGTCCTTTTTTCGCATGAGTCCTGCTTCAATAAAAAATTTCTGAAGCTACGATTTATCTCCCTTTGTGTAGGGAAATTATGCTGATGCTATTGCATGCTACAATGAGGTTCTTCGCATAGATCCTCTTGCAGCTGATGGGTTTGTTAATAGAGGAAACACATTCAAAGAAATTGGTAGAGTTAGTGAAGCAATCCAGGATTACTTACGGGCTGCAACGATCAGGCCAACAATGCCTGAAGCTCATGCGAATTTGGCTTCAGCTTACAAGGACAGGTAGTTTTTATATATCAATTGTTTGTTCAAGAGTCTATTAGACTTTGAGATGCTAGTTCTACGTTTATTTGATTGGTATTCCTCGTTCATACGAGACACCTGCAGTGGACATGTTGAAGCAGCTATTAAGAGTTATAGGCAGGCATTGCTGTTGCATCCAGATTTTCCTGAAGCTACTTGTAACCTCTTTCATACCCTACAGGTGAATAGACCAGCTCATTCATAATTCCCTTTGTCAAAGACTTTGTGACAAGTCACCATGTGTCTGCCGCGAAACCTTTGTCCTCTTTCTGTCTTCTCCTTATATCTTTGTGGAAGGATGAATCCCTTTGTGGCAGACTTGGTAAATGTAAAATAACATATCTTTTTCTCAAAATATATCAAAATTCTATCAGTCAGTAAACTTTTTTAACATGTTCTTGGACGAAGCCATTTAATGATGCTGGCTTATCCTTTCTCCAAAATAGTTCAGGTGTTTGATTAGATATGGAGCAGAATGACTGTCAAAGGATTAATTACCTTTCTCTTCTGACTATATTTTACTCATGTTTCAGTGTGTTTGTGATTGGGATGATAGAGACAAGGGATTCGCGGAAGTTGAGGCCATTATTAGAAGACAAATAAAGGTTGATAACCACATCATTCTTTTTTTTTGTCTTTTGTCGTAAGGCTTAAATTATTTGCAAAATTCAGATGTCAGTCCTTCCAAGCGTGCAACCATTTCATGCTATAGCATATCCAATTGATCCTGTTCTTGCATTGGAAATTAGGTAATTTTTTTATCTACCTTTTTATATTCAAAATTTGGCAATTATGTTTGACTAGTTTTTAGAAAGAACTTTATTTCTATAGTTCCAATTGCCAAACGTCAAGTTGGTCTGATTTGTTTTTTTCGTGCTTGTCTAGTCGAAAATATGCAGCACATTGCTCTTTGGTTGCATCTCGTTTTGCGCTTCCTGCTTTTACCCATCCACCTCCTATACCTGTGAAGGCTGAGGGTAACAGTGGTCGACTGAGGGTGGGGTATGTGCAATTATTGGATGTAGTTGTTCTGTAACTTCTAGTATATTGAGCAAACTTTTGGTTCCTTTAGATATGTGAGCAGTGACTTTGGCAATCATCCCCTGTCCCACCTGATGGGTTCAGTATTTGGTATGCACAATAGGCAGAATGTTGAGGTAAGTTTTCATTGCATGACTTTGATTGCTTTTGCTTCTATCTCTTTTCTATTTTGAGTATTAAAACTGTGGACTGCTCCAGCTTTTTTCTTTTAAAATAAAATTGTAGATGAGATTGTTGTTTATTATTACTGCTTTTGTAATTTCTGTTTCCGAATATTAATCTTTGCTCACAGATCTTCTGTTATGCATTGAGCCAAAATGATGGAACTGAATGGAGGCAACGTATCTCGTCTGAAGCTGAGCACTTCTCTGATGTGTCTTCAATGTCATCTGACATGATTGCCAGGAAGATCAATGAGGATAAAATACAGATCTTGGTCAATCTAAATGGTTATACCAAGGTATGTACTATAGTTTTTTCGTCATTTTGTGTGCCTATATGTATATCTTGGACATAATTTGTCATCACTTCATATTATGATGTATAAGTTGTCTGTGTGTGTGTTCCTAAAAAAATTACATATATGTATATATGTATGGAGAGAACTTATGCTTGCTTTCTTTATTGTTGAATTTTAATTTTAGTAAGATGTCTCAGTACTGTGATGTATGTTAAGGTAGAACAATTGCTCATTTTCTAGATTCGTAACTTAGAAAAGGATTTCAAATCAACTATAGTAGTTGCCACATGTAAGCGCTTCACATTAAATCACAAATATATGAATTTTGTAATTTGAGCATAACAATTAAGAAAATACTTCTGCAAGAAACTTTTATTTCTCCAACAGAAATCATATGCAAGATTTGTTTACAACTAGCTGTGAGTGTTTTACATATAAGCTGTTGGAACTTTAAAATAGAGTGCATTTACTGCTGCACTAATAAGTGCTTCTTACGAGAAGTTTTTTCTTTTGTTAAATTCCAGTCTTGGTTTTGATTGATGAAAACTGTTTCTCTCTGGAATAAGCTAAATGTCTCTTGGTTTCTGTTGTCATAGATGTGCAGGCTAAGGTTTATGGATAGTGTAAGATTAAGCTTAGGGCTTATGTCCAAGCTGTAGAGATTGATTTAAGCCTCATTTTTTTTTCTAATGCTTCTATTATTTCCTTTTGTTCAGGGGGCAAGGAATGAAATTTTTGCTATGCAGCCTGCACCGATTCAGGTTTCTTACATGGGTTTTCCAGCAACCACGGGTGCAACTTACATTGACTACTTAGTGACAGATGAGGTTGAAGAAAATCTATTGTTTCTCCTTTGGACTGCTAAAATGCTTACCAAATGGTTGGCTATACTCATTTGCTTTCTCTTTCTGGCAGTTCGTCTCTCCTACACATCTGTCACATATCTATTCAGAAAAACTTGTTCATCTTCCTCATTCTTACTTCGTCAATGATTATAAACAGGTAATATGCATTAACATTTAAAATCTGTCATATAGTTAGTCGCAATAATTAACAATGCGATTGTCAATTTGAAAAGAAAAATCGTGAAGTTCTGGATCCCGTCTCTTGGCACAAAAGAGCAGATTATGGCCTACCTGAAGATAAGTTCATATTTGCATGCTTTAACCAGCTGTACAAAATGGACCCTGATATATTCAAAACTTGGTAATTTTTCCATATTCCACCATGTAGATATTTATTTTTGTCTTGGAGCTATTTTAGTTGATTCACCTGATGACTGCTTTTGTTTAACAGGTGCAATATTCTCAAACGTGTTCCAAACAGCGCATTATGGCTGCTGAAATTTCCAGCAGCTGGTGAAATGAGATTACGACAATGTAAGTACATTACGGACTAATTAATTATCTATCCTTTGTTAATTGACTCAAATATATGCAGACAAACATTATCCCCACATACTCTCACAAAGCCGTATCATATATGGTTGGAGTTGTTATTCGCATTTCCTTGTGTTTTCTAAGGAGCAAACAACGTTTATAAAGGTGTATCCTGCATGTACAGATGCTCTTGCTCAAGGTGTAAGACCAGATCAGATCATATTTACGGATGTTGCTGTTAAAAATGAGCATATCAGACGAAGTGCTTTAGCGGATTTATTCCTTGACACGTGAGTTTCTCCCCTGCTATACATACTTTTGCTTTGCCTCTTCATGATGTCATTAATTTTGCTTCTGCAATTGTTCTTCTCGTTGAACAGGCCCCTGTGTAATGGCCATACCACAGGCACAGATGTGCTGTGGGCTGGATTGCCTATGATAACACTTCCTCTTGATAAAATGGCCACACGTGTGGCTGGTTCTTTGTGTCTAGCAACTGGCCTTGGTGATGAAATGGTTGTTAATAGGTAAACTTTGTTTCTTTTCCCCTTCAGAAATATGTTGCATTGTCTTATGCCATTTTTTATTTTTTTGCTGGCCATAATCGCATGATGTTCGATTTTCAAATTAGCCTTCAAGAGTACGAAGAGAGAGCAGTATATTTGGCCCTAAATCCTTCTGAGCTCCAGTCACTTAGGAGCAGGCTGAAGGCAGCAAGATTAACCTGCCCACTTTTTGACACAGCAAGATGGGTAAGTCTTATGTTTGAAATTTTGTTGTCGAGTAGTCCATTCATTTTCCTTTGTTCAATTATGTTTGTGAGAAAAAAAATGATCATAGAGGTACATTAAAATGCCCATGATTTGTGATAAAATCCATTGTCATAACTGGAATTCGGTGCATTTCAGGTTCGGAATCTTGATAGAGCATATTTCAAAATGTGGAATCTGTACTGTTCTGGTAGACATCCACAGCCTTTCCGAGTCACAGAGAATGATGATGAGTATCCATACGACAGATGAGAGAGAGAGAGAGAGAGAGAGAGAGAGAGAGAGAGAGAGTGAGAGAGAGAGAGAGAGGAGGCAATGTATATAGTTCCAAGAGTTCTCACCTGAAATGACTTATATAAGAGGGTTTTGCTGAATTGGGCAAATTTCTTAAACTAGTGTCTAACTTGCCTCACCCCTTTTTTTTCGACTGGGTGGTGAAGTCGGATGACTGGTTCATGCTGAGTCCTGTTGCGTAGCAAATAGGTACCTGTTCTGGTCCTCTCTTCCCATAATATTTGATCAAATACATACCATATTATGTATTTATTTAGTGGGTACCTGTTCTATTCAAGATTGACGTGCCATTCCGAGAGGACGACAATAGTTAACACCTTCCATATGTTTACTATTGATGATGATTGGGTTTAAGTTCTTTGGTCATGATTCCACAAGTTTGGAAAGAGTAATTAATGAAAATAATTTAGCTTCTTAGCTGCATGCTAAAAAACGAATTACTTAATTCTTTGGTTATATATGAATTTCAATATTTAATTGTAATTATTTGATAATTACGGTGACTGTCTAACACTCGTAATCAATACATGTTAATACAACTTGGTGACTTAATGTGATAATTAAAAATCTTGTGTGGAACTGGGTTACTTTCTGTTTTCATTGTGTGCAAATTTCCATATCGAGTTCGAATAGTAGATCATTTATAGTTCGGCAAAACCCCTGTATTTGCCATCGGATTTTGAGAGAGGGCGAGGAGTTAAAAGCTAAGGAAACGAAATTTAACATTAACTTTGATATGAAATTACTTGTTTTTAACATTGTGAAGAATATTTGATATGCAGTGTACGTTAGGCAATATTGATAATAGGGACCAGTAGTTTATGGATCTTAATATCATCGCGTAACTTTTGCAAGCGAAAGTATAATCCATAGACAAAATCATTATGATTAATGGGTTCGTGACCTAATACATAATTGAAGTTAATCCGACTTTTAAAATCATTAATTTGATCAATTCATGCAGCGAAGTTTACTCTTTATAAAAAAAACGAGTCCTTTCCTAGATCATTTAATGTCCCAAACGATGATAAATAAGCCAATTGTATCATTTAGACAAATTATACTTTGCTAAAATACTAGGAAGATGCTAAATACATAGATTAATATGTTTGACTTCATCGACGCATTTGAAAAAAAAACCATCAACCAACGGGGATTGGGGTGGAGCGGATAGCGACTCCTCCCCGCTTAAGCAGAGGTCTCGAGTTCGAGCCCCTTTGAACGCAGAAAATCTCCGCTGGGAGTCTCATCTGCCACAGCCAGACACGTAACCCGGGGCGACACCAGAATAGTCGGGCTCGATGGTGGACCGACACTCCAACCCTTGACCGATGCGCATAACCATTAGCGCTGCGTGGGTCGGAGAATCGGCGTCGCTTCTCGAACACTTACTGAGGTGGCAATCGAAAAAAAAAAACCATCAAAACTATTAAACTTGTTGATTATTAAATTTCGTGTATTTAATTAAGATTCATGTATTTTTGTACTTTCTACATATATAGATCGAGATCACATGGGAGCGTTGAAGTATTCATTGCCCATTTTCTGCACCAGACGC
>LTAE01007199.1:0-23409 GCA_001647135.1 Pontederia paniculata
ATATCTTAATCCCAGAGTAATAAATAATAATTACATACATAGGAACTTTGATTTCATTATACTTTTATGACCACCTATTTTGACCTCCATGCAATGTCATATTGTTAATTTTGAAGTAGGAGCAAATGTGTATATAGCTCATTTGACAACCTCCACATGACTCGTATGCATCCTTCCAACAACACCTTCCAAAGGCGTTCATACAAGAAAAAATAGACATTCACACGTTAACCATGAAAGTGATGGAACAAATCAAAATGTAAACACGTACACGGTAGAAGAATTGAATGAGATAAATGGTGGGTGTGGTTCACATTTCACAACCATTTAATAGGCCCCTAAAATTGTTGGCAACCATTTGGGAGAGACGTGGATCGAGCCAATCTTTTATAACTAAGATGAATAGGGAGCAAATGAGAGAGAAATAAAACATATCACATCTCACATCAATTTAAATCAAATATTATTTCTAATATGAAGCCAATTTAAATCAATCATCTCAACAAGATACAAGTTTGCCCCCACACATTATTTTTAATGTAAAAGCATCAAGTCACAAATTATAATAATGTAAATAATCAATTTAGTTAAAATGAATGAAAATCAAAGTGAAATATTCTTAAATATTGTTCGTATTAGGACACTCATGGTTGTCAAAATTTCGATCTAGATCTTAAGATCTTACGATTTTACGATCTTAAGGGTCCTCACCGATCTCGATCTTAATATGAGGATCTTATAAGTAAGATCTTAATAGGATCTTAATTTATGTCGTACGATCTTACAATCTTATCCGATCCTATATGATATCAAATAAATATTTTAATCATTTAAAAATATTAATTTTTATAATTTTAATAATAACAATGAATATAAATAGAGTTCAATAGATTTTTCTTACAAATTGATCAAATTATGATTTATTGAAGTCTAATTCAAAATTTGAGTGAAAAAAAAGTTAAAAATATATATTTTATATTAAAATATATTATTTTATTAATTCGTAGGATCTTACGATTCTCGATCTAATCTTACGATTTTCGATCGTATGATTCTCTTACGATCTTACTTAAGATCTCGATCTTGATAACCTTGAGGACACCATTTGACAAGTAAAGAGATTGAATTTTTTGGATGGCGCATACAATTTCGGTCTAGTCAAAATTTCGATTTAAATGTCGGTAAATACATTTAGAAAATAGATTTTAAAAGTTTAATAAATTAAAAACGTGTGCTCTCTTCCTTTCTATTTAAGAATCTTTGTTTAATTTTTATATACCACCTACCATATTCTATTGTTAATATTTCACACTTCTGATTATTTATCGGTATACAAATATTTTATGTTTTTCAATTCATTAATATTTTTTCTTCACGAAAAAAATACTTCTTAAAATAAATTGTTATATTTGAAAAGAACATAAATTAATTATTATCCTACAACAAACTAACATATTACATATATATGAATGCAGATATTGTTTTGTCTATTTATGACTTCATCCTGCTATATTCAAATATATTTTCCTTATCAAATTCATAACTAAACCGCTAGTCGCATCCGTTGGTCAAACCATTTTTCACTAATTAAAATATTAAGTTTGTCAAACAATAGTCTTGGTGAGAGAAAAGTATGAAAAAGAATAATCTAAAAATAATGAACTAAAAAAAGATAACAAAAATATACAAAAAGAAAAAAAAATGTCATAGAACATGACTTTAGTATAATTATGACTTCTAAAATATGTATAAGATGTAAAACATGTATCGTCAAGAAAAGGCTCAAAGGGCCTACATAGAGATTGACTCTCCCAGTTCCAGGAAAAAGAGAGAGCAAGTATTGGTGACAGCAGAGTCACCAAAATGGTGGACTCACCCAACTACAGAAAAGATATGAATCACATGATTAATGATGGACCTCTGATGTTGAGCTTATGATGCAAGACGAGCATGAAATGAGTCTCCAAGGCAGGACGTAACTGTGTATGGGAGCATCGAGTGGACAACTATATGGACAAAAAAAAAACGAAGGAAAAGTACTCTCCACTTTACATAGTCTCTCTGTAAAGAGACCAGGGAGTGACTACCATGATTCATAATAAAAACTTCAATAACTCAATATCTTATACCTTAATTCATATAAACCAACCTGTAACAAATGAGAAAGCAAGATAAATGTCTGCCTTCTCACAACTTCACAGGAATCACACAATGATGTAGTGATTTTAGGAATATAGCTGTTGGGAATTCACACAAATGAGATCAGATGAAACATTTATGACAATTCAGTCAGTTGCACCATGAAGTAAAGTATTGACATGTTTGAACACAGAGCCAACTGTAGTTCTTAGACATTAGGAAATATGCTATACATAAAAAAGTGCTACTGATACACCTGGCAAAGAGGGCAGGTGTGCAGGATGGAAAATGTAAACAGTATCAGTGCTTAGCACCTAACAATCTTACCTCATTTTACATGTTTCTAATAGTCTTGAATGCAAAAGGTGCAACTTTCCACTTCGTCTATTTCGATTTTGATAGGTGTTACCTTGCACATAGGGGACACAGTTTTAGGTGAATAAGTAAAAGCAGTTCATGCCATTATTCAAGAGTCATTTCAGTTCAGAAGGATATATTCATTATAAAAAAATCAGACCTACTTATAAACAACAACTACTACTGTGAAGTCTTTTTTCTCTGATAGAGAAATGCAAGAGAATTTTATATCATAAACTGACATTATATCATGTTCAAAATCATCTTGAAGCTCTATAACAATTTTAGCAAAATCAATTTTCAGCCAGAAAGAGATCCTATGGTGAATACTGCTGCAGCTGATTGTAAACTTGATTTTGATGATGAAGCCACTTTCTTTTACTTTGCCCTACTGCTTTGAGGAAGTGTTAAGAATGTACTGACCCTTCCTCTTTCTGATGCCTCTGTTACAAATTTGTCAAGAATCTTCAGAACTTTGGAAAGTAATTTATGAACCCATTTTAATAATACAAGGGTATCTCCCTCAGGCTTTGAAGCCTTTCTCTTGCACAATGTTTTCAAAGCCTTTACATGAGCATCAACCTATAGACAGAAAAAGAACAAGGGGAATAGATAATGTCCATCCAATATGTTCGCAGTTTCAATCATGTTGCAAAAAGTACAGATCTGAAACATAATACCAAAACATGCCAGTGTCTACCTATACGAAGGTGCCATGTCTTTTGTGTTATATATACATGACATTTATGTCATGTGAATTTGTTGACTTTGTAGCGATTTTCTACAGGAACTTGATAATGTGTGTTAAACAACATATTTTTCTAATGCCATCACCTAATTGGGTATAAGAATTGATCTATTTTCTTGTTTTTATATAAACTAATAGAGGCTTCGGATGTCTAAACCTTGGTTGTACTATTTTCATGACTTTGGAAGATCAGAAACGAAAAGGAATGAAGATGGGGTGGCTAAATCTGCAATACGCACCATAGCTCCATAGTCGCAAAACTGAATGTGATACTGTCCAACTGCAGCACCCAACGTCTAACTGAAGCACTGGAAGTGAATTGTAGCGCCCTCCTCAGAAATCCAATACAACGCGTTTGCAGTGCCATTCTCCACACTATATAACACAATATCACAGGCAGAAATGCATTACAAACTCACCTTGAGCTGTAGAGCATTTTTGTCGAACTAACCGGATGTGATGAGTTTCTATACTATATTTGCTTTTTTTAGTGGCATTTTAGTCTGAAGAGGTTCTGTTGAATTACCCTAATATATGGGGTATAAATGACTTACGAGCAATATTTGGGGGGCTTCCCTTGAAAAGTTTTGATGACTGAATTAGGTTGGCTCTTTAGAGCTTCAAATACATGTTTTGGATTTACTCTTTGTGTAAACTCTAAACTTTCTTCTTACTCTCTGCAATGCAATAATATTTTGATTCCTTTTATATGTTCTCTTTTTTTTTTTTAGAAGAAAAAGGATGATCACTAGAGTTGTCATCCATGTATATATGTATTTATAGAACGGTCAGAATGTACACGTAAATGCTCTCCAGTGGTGAGCGGTACAAGGAGGAGAGAAGGGAGGGTGAAAGTCCCTCCTACCCAAAACCTCACTCCCGAAGGAGAAAAGAAATATGACATACCACATTCTCAACCTGACATCTCTCCTTACCAAAAATGACCCAGTTCCTCTGGAGTCATATGGCTCAAGAACCGACCAAGAAGGTCGCCAGTAATGGTTCATGAGTAGCACAATCCCTTGGTTCTACGGTTGGATGAAGCCTAAAAATTATTAGATGCCATTGATTAGGTTTACAAACAAATTGAGAAGGTTTCAATTATCAAATGTTGATTACTATGTTTGAATGTAGGTAACCTTCCATTTGAGTTAATCTAGGTCAAAAGGCAATGAGAGTTAGCTATTGTGACTTGTAGCCTTGATAAGTGATGTATGTTGGCATGCTAGAAATAGTTGTCGCATATGTTGTTCAATATTTATCCTTGACATTAATGCAATTATGAATATGTATTGACCATGAGAGTAGGCATTTAATATCATGATTAAAATAAATTTATTTTGAAAGAGAATTTGCATGATCATTAGGAATCTAGGATAGAACAATAATCACGTTGATGGTCAAACCCTAATTTAATCGTCATCTTATTGTGCTTAGCGGATTCAAAACCTAGATCCCTGCCATCCAGTAAACTACATGTTCACCTTAGTCACTCAGCTCTGAGTTAGTTCTTTAATTAGCTTAATGCATGTTCTCCTTTTCTTGAAATTCATTAGAGAAGCAATAAGTTTCTGATCCTTTTGGTGATGACAAACATAAAATTGTGGAAAATAAGAAACTTTTACCTCTAAGAGAGCACCAATAGCTACTTTCCTGATGCTAACAAGAGGATCAATGCAGGCACTACCCATTGTCTTCAGAAGCATCTCATCAATTCGCCCCCCTATTAGAGCTGTAGACTTGGTGATGAGGAGAAGTGCGGCCTTCCTGACTGCAGCCTTTTCACCCTGACATCTCCTCATCAGCAACTCATTAAATCCAGCATTATCAACTCCAATAACTTCCTTCAGCCTTGCATGAGTGTCCTGATTCGTAGCCAAGAAGGCAGCCGCTTGACCCAAATTTGTGAGTGCTCGAGCTCTGATTCCTCTTGTGAGTGCTCGAGCTCTGATTCCTCCTATGGAGTCTGAACAACGCTGCACTAAAGCTTTCAAGCACTTCGTACCCCAAGAATCTTCCAATGATTGACCCATCACCACAGGACTTGGCAATGATGTCAAAGGGCCAGTATGAGATCCACTACCAATAGTCTCAGATGAGCCTTCCCCTCTGTCATCTTCACAATATAGATGGCGAACCCGCATTGATCATCTCGCTCTATCATCTGAACAATCTCCAGGACAGAATCAACAACACAAGCTCTTGGTTCAGACTTCTCTGGGGCCTTCATCGCTAAAATCCTCGGCAAATATGCCACTGCTTTCTTCACTCCATCGTTCTCCCGATCCAAAGGCACAATTTTTCGACTGACAAATGACAGTGCAGCGGCTCGCGAGGGCGATTTTGCAGAGTGGAGGATCATTGGCGTCGGGCCCGCAGCACCTCGACCACAAAGACTGTCTGGTCCCCATGATCCGGTCTTGATACCATGTTGTGTCGTCATTTGCAGTAGACTCTATGATTCCGACTAAGGTATCAACCAAGGGTTTCACGACATCAAGATCAGAATCAATATGGACTCGGGCGAGCGCTCATTGATCATCTGTCATCTTCACAACATAAGATGGCGAACCCGCATTGATCGTCTCGCTCTATCACTTGAACAATCTCCAAGAAAAAATCAACAACATAAGCTCTTGGTTCAGACTTCTTTGGGGCCTTCATCGCTAAAAACCTTGATAGATATGCCACTGCTTTCCTCACTCCATCATTCTCCTGAACCAAAGGCACAATTATTCGAGTGGCATATGCAGTGCAGCGGCTCGCGATGGCGATTTTGCAGAATGATCATTGGCGTCAGCGTCGTAGCACCTCTACCGCAGAGACTGTCTGGTCCCCAGGACCCGGTCTTGATACCACGCTGTATAGTATTCGGAAGCAAAGCTCTGGCAGCCGGTCGTCGTTAGCAGTAGACTCAATGATTTCGACTAAGGTATCAACTAAGGGTTTCGTGGCATCAGGATGTGAATCAAGAGGACTCGGGTGATCGCTGATGATGGAGGGAGAGAGATGGATTCCGCGAATTTGGATTGGGCCTCCTTGCACACGCTCGTGTCCATTTATAGCCGCTGCCATGTAGCACTCCGGCCCCCTCAACGTGGTTGTTACGCACGCTCGTGTGTGATGGTGTCCGCGCTCCTTTCCGCATCAAGACGTCGCCAATTATAACGCACAATCCGCGTACGAGATCAATGGCGCGTCGCCTTCTCCCACGCCATGTCGGCACATGCGCGTCACGATCGTG
Organism: Pontederia paniculata; assembly: GCA_001647135.1. Taxonomy (NCBI): domain Eukaryota; kingdom Viridiplantae; phylum Streptophyta; class Magnoliopsida; order Commelinales; family Pontederiaceae; genus Pontederia; species Pontederia paniculata. Next base: position 6,489 of record LTAE01007199.1, read on the forward strand.
ATCACTCTGATCATGGCCCGTCCATCACGGTCGTGATCTCAGGTATCACGGTTCCTTGTGGCCATCACGACCGTGATCAATGATCACGACTGGTCACATTACAACAATCTCCCACTTGATCAGCGTGGTCACTGTGTCAGCACTCCCATTGCCCATTAGTAGTCTAACTGGAGATCATGTCCCGAAGTTTCACTATCCGTGAATACTTCACGCCGACTCAGTCACTCCTGAGTCCCATCAAGCCCACATGCTTGATAAAAGTACTAGCTGCAATTCCCCTTGTGAGGGAATTAACTAACATATCATTCGTAGGCATATAAGTCACTGTTACTTCCTTCTTTTCGACTATATCCTGAATATAGTGATATTCTATTTCAATATGCTTTCCTTTTGAACTATTGGCTCCGCTGTGTATCAAGCTTATCGCAACTTAATTATCACAATGCATGGGCAATGGTCCTCTGACCAAATCGAACCCTAGTTCTAAAAGAAAACGCTTGAACCATACACCATGGGTGACTGCTGTACTATAAACAATATACTCAGCCTCCTGTGTGTGTCTCGCCACACANTATCCTCTTAATGACTTCCCAATGAGTCTTTCCAGGATTACTTTGAAATCTGCTAACAAGACTAACCACGTAAGCCAAATCGAGTCTCGTACATAATATTGCATACATTAGACTGCCCATCGCTTATGCATATGGCTCATCCAAAGGTTATTGCCCTGCATTGGGACACTGACTTTTGCTTAGCCTCTTCACAACCACAACGGTGTAGGTGCAGGACTGTTATTCTGCATCATGAACCACCTCAGTACCTTATTTATGTATTGTTCCTGACTTAAACTCAAACTCTTTGAGTTTCTGTCACGACTGATTTAAATGCCCAGTACATAGGAGGCCTCGCCCATGTCTATCATTTCAAAACGCTTGCTCAATTTGTCCTTGACCTCATTGAGCATCTCTACATCATTTCCGACAAGCAGTATGTCATCTACATATAGTGACAATATCATAAAATTGTTTTCTTTCTGCTTGATGTAGACACAATGATCCAATTTGTTCATCCTGAAACCAAATTGGACTATTGTCTCATGGAACCTCAAATATTATTGCCTAGACGATTGCTTTAGATCATACAATGATTTTCGAAGTTTGTATACTTTATCCTCCTGACCCTTTACCTGAAACCCTTCAGGTTGTCGCATATATATGTCCTCTGAGAGATCTCCATTCAGAAATGTTGTCTTGACGTCCATTTGGAACAACTCCAAATCCATATATGCTACTATGGCTAAAATCGTCCCTACCGACGCAAACTTAGCCACTAGGGATTAAGTCTCCTGAAAGTCAATACCGACCTGCTGAGTATAACCCTTGACCACCAACCTCGATTTATATCTATCAAGAGAACCGTCTGCGCGGTATTTCTTCTTGAATATCCATTTACATCGTATGAGTTGTCTTCCCCTCGGAAGATCACATAATGCCCACACTCCCGTTGTTCTGAATCGAGTCAAATTCTACTCTCATGGCGACCGCCCAAGACTCTGATTCACTAGAAGTAATCGCTTCTTTCAGGGTAATAGGATCTGTACCATCCTCTATCTCAGTATCAACGGAGTAACACGATGCCTCGCACTCGTACAAAACATAATCATCCAAATGGGCGGGTGTTACCCGTGAGCGCTTGGTGCCAGTTATACTCGTGGAATTATCCTGTTCCACCGCATCCAAGGGTATCTCACTTGGAGCTGGATCATCAACTCCCAGATCTCCCGAGTTGTGTCCATCGTCTCTTAGAATCGTGAGAGGATCTTCATCCTCCCCAACTTGCTCCTTTTCATTCTCTAGAAAAGTAGCATCACGACTTTCTATGAGGCCCTTTTCCTTATGGAAAAATTTGTACCCTTTGGACTGCTGACCATATCCAATAAATCTGCACGTTTCTGTCCTCAGATCCAGCTTATCCCTGAGCTGACTAGGAATCAACACGTGCACCTTACATCCCCACTTCCGGAGATGACCCATCTCGGGCTTTCTACCAACCCATAACTCATATGACGTTGATTTTATGGACTTTGTGAGAATTTGATTCTGTATGTAACTCGTGGTCATCAAAGCTTCATCCCAAAAATACTTTGGCATACCCGAGTGGGACAACATACACATTACTACATTCATTAGAGTCATATTCTTCCTCTCTGTCACATAATTTTGCTGTGGTGTGTATGGCATCGTAGTATCCCTACGAATACCCTCTGAAATGCAATACCTCTCGAATTTCCGGGAGGTAAACTCTCCTCCTCTATCTATCTTCATGCACTTAATAGGTTTGACTAACCTCTTCTCAACTAGTGTCTTATACATCTTGAAAGTCTCAAAAGTTTCTGACTTTCTTTCTATGAGGTATACATAACAATACTTAGAATAATCGTCAATAAATGTAATAAAGTACTCTTTTTCCTCGGAGGTGGGAACACTCAATGGTCCACAGATATCAGAATGAATTAGTTCCAAGAACTCAATTGACAGTATCCCCACACCAAAAGGGGACTTTGTCATTTTACCGGCCAACCAATGCTCACATGACATTGTTCTTGCACAAAAAATGTTGGATACTAAATTTATTTTCTTTATTTATTTCATTTTTGAGTTTTCTAGATGTATCACATATAACACAATGAATACTGGGAAGAATCTTTTATTTCATTATTTTTAACGACATTCAGACAAAATATGTCATGACCGGGTACAAGCTTCCCGATTGCTATGACCTTATAGTCCTTGCCAATTGTTACACGACCATTATAAAATCTAACATCAAAACCCTTATACAAAAAAATAAGGACAGAGATCAAATTGCGCCTCAAACTCGGCACATACAACACATCTTTGAGCACAATAAAACTATCACAAATGTCTAGTTTGTACTCACCAACACCCTCAACATCGATGTATGTGTTGTTGCCCATGTATATCATCTTTCCCCCTTTTGCTATATCCTTGAAGTTAATGAGGTGCTCCTTGGTCTTGGCAACGTGGCGGATCGCTGCAGAGTCGATCCACTGCCCTTCAGACCAACTTGGCCACTTCGGACCTTTGTTTTCGCGGAAGACAGGGACTGCGACGACGAGATTACGTCACGAGCGGAGCCGGACTTCCTCTTGAGAGCGTTCTTGAGGTCACCGGGAGGGAGTCGGGGCGAGGAAGAGGAGGCGCCGCCGGGTCCGAGGGAGGGGTTCTAGGGATTGAAGGTTTGGCGAAGGGGGCGAAGGAGGGAGAGGAATGCCAGGGGGTCGAAGAACGAGTAGAGTGGGGCGGAGGATCAGATGAGGAGGAGAGGTAGGCGCGGGCCGCAACGACGGAGAGTGCGGAGAGAGCGGATGGAGGAGAGCAGAGACATGGAGGAAGTGGGCGGCGAGGGGCTCCCAGAGTAAAGCGGCGCCAGTGTGGTCATCGGCAGTTCGTCCTCCTCGCTGGTCGCGTTGTCGGTCAGTGTGGTCGTTGAGGAGGAAAGCCTCCGAGAATGCGGGGCTGTGGTTGGCGTCGCCGGCGGCGGCGAGGTGGAGGGATTCGAGGTCGGAGAGGAAGCGGGGGATGGTCTCGTTGTCGTCTGCTTCGTTCATTTGAGTTTAGAGAGAGAGAGAGAGATGGTGAGTTTATAACGACCTCCTTTTTTTCTATATTTGTTTCTCTATTTGTTTTGGTTGTGATTTTTAGCGCGTATGTTGTGATTTTTTTTCTCGATATTAATAAACCAATTAAAAAATAATTTATTTTCCTCCACTAAACTATAATTTTACTTTTATTTTACCCTTTAAACTTAAATATTGTCCAACTTACCTTCCTCAACTTTCCAAACACTTTCATTTTGCCCCAAATATTCAAATTTTTATTTATTTTTAATTATACATTTTATCTTCTTATCCTTATTTAATTTTAACTTTTAAATTTAAAAAGTAAAAAAGAAATGAAACCACTCGTCACCTTATATTCTCCATAGACTATTTGATTTTCTATCTTTTATTTTTTAAAAAGTTGATTAAATTAAATTAAATAATGGCAAAAATATAATATATTGCAAATCTATGTAATTGAGGATTAAGTGAAAATGTTCAAAAATTTGAGAGAAGATAAGAAGATGATATTAAAGCTTAGTGAATAGAGTGGACAGGAAAAAAGGAAATAGTCGTAAAAAATATAAGAAAATCATAAATAAATATTACAAAAGATTACAATTATATTTTTATATTTAATTTAAAGTTCTTTTATTTAAACTTTTTATAGTAATGCATAAAATGACAAGTCATGGGCTGTTTGGAGATTGGGCATGACCAACATTACTTGAGTTGTGCCAGCACAAGCATGCATAATCAGAAATTCACCTTTATGTTGACTGTTTTCTTTTGAGGTTGAAATGCTCAAATTTTCTCTTTTTTTCATTGACCAACTACTGAGTTTCTTTTATATGATCACTTGAGATGTTTTTCTTAGTCAACTACAAAAGCAAAATAGCAGTTGTGTAGATTTATCAAATCATGATAAGTTTTTTAGTTAAAGATGTCAAAAGATAGAAAGAAAAAAGACATATGTAAGAGTTGATTTACACCTAAAATTCATTTCTCCCTGACCCCCTTCATTAAATATATCTTGAAAGTATGATGTGCAAAAACTAAATTTCCTTCAATTCTTTTTTGAAGATTAAGATTCATCTACTGACCAACCGCAGCTTCGTAAATGATACATGAGTTATTAAGTTTTTTCTCAGAAAACAAAGCCTACACCAACCACACTCCCTTCACTTGCCAGAAGAGAAAGCAACAGATTTGCCAACCCCAAATTTAGGCAGATTGCCATGGTTGAGTTGTTTCAGTTAACAGTCATCATAGGCAAATCAACCTTTTACACAACCATTCCAATTTGTGCAGAAGCAAAAATCTGCTCAAACTTTTTTACAGAATGCTGAACATCAGGGAGTTCATTTGAGGTACAGGCATGGGTCTTCGAGGAATGCTCTCGGGATGATCCCGAAGAAACCATCTCTCGGGAGTGCTCCGTGGACAAAACAACATCCAATTGTTCGAATCACCTGCAAAATGCTGTGAGCTTGGCCACCAGCCAGATTCCCTATCAAGGGGCAACGCTGGGAAGGATGATAGGCGGTGCAGATTGCTTCTTCCTGAGTTTACAGCATCTACGGTATTCCGGTCAGATGAAGAAGTTGACGGAAATATGAACAGACCAGTCTGCTCAGGAAGAGATGAAGTGTTTGGGACAAAGCCCCTCGTCCAGCCTCCTGACAATGGTGCACCAGTTATGTGGTTACCATGTGCATGTCGAGAGTCAAGATGTCGATAGCGCTCAACATCATCTTCAGCTCTAAGATGAGGGACTGGCGAAGGAGCAAAACTGTTGTTGAACTCAGCTCTAGAGCGGTACCTAGAAGAAAGTAATTTGTAGCAACCATCATAAGCAAAGGTATTTCACAAGTAAAAGACTAACAAGGGCAATGTCTGTTCACGGCCAACCTTTCATTTGAATTGATACATCAAAAGGAAAGCGAAAAGAAGAAAAAAACAATGAAAGGTAGGTGTTTTATTGCCTTGCTAAAGGGTGTCAAAGTATAGGGGTAGTTTTTGAACAACAAGAGTTTAGATCATTACTGTAACCACGTAAAAAACATGGTGAAATGATAAAGAAAATAGAAAAGATCTAGGATGAATTACTTACCTATGGTTGTGAACAGCGGGACTAGTAGACCTTCCTGTCACTGAACCATTAGAATCGAGCACAGCCCTAAATGTTGCAGAGGGTGATACCACATCAGCAATAGTACTGTTCACACCAGAAGTGGAAAAAGAATGATGATGATATTCCAAGCAACAGTAATGGCTGCCCGGACCTACTGTACGCAAAGCATGGGCATCTGCTGGTCTAGGATTGCGACTCCACTGGTTGTGGTATGCAGGGGAACTCCAATTCCTCTCGGAAGATGCATGGGGATGTGAGGAAGATGAAGGATGAAATGGATGCAAATAAGCTAAATAAGGACATCGATGAGACGCTGATGTGGTAGGTGGATGCTCTGTAAAGTTTTCCTGTTGTCTGGAAAAATCCTGAACTGCAAAACAAAGAAGATCCCATAAGATTTAGTTAAAATTGATACTTACAGAGAGGAGTTTCAAGATCTTAAGTTAAACACTGACTTACAAGCAACAGTATGAGAAGAATCCCCTTCCCTGGAAAGAAAAGATAAAAGTTAACATTTTAGTGGAGATTGCAGGAAACATGATATAGAAAAAGTAAATACATGCCAATGGTTTCAAGATAAGGAGGGAATTACAAATAATATCATTATTTGCAAATCTGTGGACTCTGTATCTGTACTCGACAATCATCAATTAACCCCAGGAAACGCACTATATTCACCTTTAGATTATAGAACCCGTACACAACAATTATGATATGATCACGCAGACTGTACTCAGAAATTATGCATGAAAGAATTGCAAATTATACCACTATCAGAAGGATGAAAACCCACTCAGCACTCAAAGATCATCAATAATATGGAACTCATGAAAACATATAAAATATTCTACAAAGCACATACAAAAAGATAACATCAGAGATAGACACGCTATAGCAGAATGGATTCTTTTTTAGGAGAAAACAGATTCTTTATACAACAACAAAGAAATTGTTTCCCCTAAAAAAACAGCAAAGATATTACAGATCCTTCTCAGATCTTCAGACAAACGTGAAGAAATCTGTGACTAACCTGAGGAAATATCTACTATCTTCATCATGTTTTAGACAAAAAAAATCCAACTGGTGCAAATACATCCGGAGATTCTAGAAAATGCTATGAAGCATGACTAAGTATCCATTCTGACTTGGAAAGTAAGAAGAATGACATCATATAAAATGTTAAACTTACAGAAACAGTGACGGAATCCTTGCTACTCCACCAAAAGGATACCAACGAAACCTAAATGGCTGTATTTAAATTGAAAGGAAAAATTAGGGCAGAAACGTTGCAAGGTAAGCTCTCGTGCATGAGATTCTCTAGAAATACAATAGATACAAAGGCATATGGCAATTCACTAGCGAAATCTGAATGGAGTAAGTTTGAACCTTTTTTCTGCTCTACTCCTGCTTGCTTAATTTAATGACCAATTTTGGTGATCAAAGATAACCACACGCACAATACTGATTGAATTAATGATTTTTACTAAATTAATCTACACAACCTCGAAGTAACTATGTTTGGTCTTAGCATACCATTCCTGAGTAACTATCATAGAGGTCTTCATCGGGTGCCCAGTCATCAACACTGTATTCTGGTGACAAATGAGCACCATTTGCATAGAGCCAATTGCCTTTCTCTATCTTTCGACAGTTTGGGCATTGCATCGATCCTTTTGCATTAAATGCTGAACCAATGCAATCTGCAGACCATTTTGACAATATTTTAACATGTAATTTTGGAAATTCTGCAGCTTTCAAAGCGTACATATACAAGACATGTCAAGCAGAAAAGTTGAATGTAGAATATTCTGGCAGCATAACATCAAATAAAATGCAGCATGATGAGCTAGGATAAAAGGGTCATCTTCCTCTCATGAAAAGAAATTTTCTTCATCGCTTACATTGAATCATACATGATGTGACAACATATGAATTCTGCATCAATCGATTTCTTCAAGAAATGGACTCAGTACGAATAAGTCTTAGTGTGCTCCATATATAACATAGAAACATTGAAGTAGCACATGCACCAAAGATAAACATATTCAGCTTTCTGGGTAGTGTCTTATTCAAATGGTAACTAACAAAACAAGCGAAAGCCATTGCGGATGAAGAAGGCGGACTAGACAATTTGAATCACAAAGAGATTTATCAAGAAGAAAGAAAGGCCACAAAGTACCCCACATGCTGCTGCAACATGCAACTAATGAACTAAATTCTATTCATGAAACTTAAAAGCTTTTAATGGACCCATTGAATTCCTTTTATGAACGTATAGTTTCTCATAAGTCATAGAAAAGGTTAGATTGAGGAATATAGAGTAGGTAAGAAGTTGCTTGCATTACAAAAAAGATTAAGAAAAAATATATAAAGATGATCTCAACACATTCTTAGATGACCTATGGATATTCCCAATAAAAGTTGAAAATTTCCAAGCTCATGACAATAAAAGGGGGAGAAATCGACCAAGAAAGACTTCGAACAAAACCTGAATAGAACTTACTGGAAGAACGGTAATGTTTTAGATGATGACAAATAAATGTTTTAATTTCTTGTTGTCATGTAATTACTTCTTCTATAACAGGCAAGTTAAACTATTAAGTATAGTAGATGCCTTTTTAACACCTATTGACATTCTTGGATGACCTATGGATATTCACAATAAAAGCTGAAAAGTTTCAAGCTCGTGACTAAGAACTGGGGCAGAATTCAACTAAAAAAGACTTTGAATGGAACCTTAAGATGACCCCGAATAGAACTTATCGGAAGGTTGGTATTGTTCTAGATGATACCGAATAGCTGGTTTTAATTGGTTGTTGTCATAAAAATACTACTTCAATAACAGACAAGTTAAACTATGAATGCAATATAGATGCGCTAATAACACCTACTAATTCTCGAATTGGTACTTGAAGAAGCTACGCATTGTTGCAAACAATGCTCAAAGCACATTAACACCTTTAACGCAGTAACACCATCAGCAACAGCTTACCTTATTGATAATTCCATCATCCAGTAAGCTAACAACATGCATGTGCAATGCTTTTCCGCATGCACCTTTAACCTTAAGCGTCAACAACTAAATTCATCCACCGCCCACGAAACAAGGGACAAGTTGGAACATTTAAAAGCTTTTACACGAAAATAACACATCTTCATACCCGACCCGGAAAATTCGAAGCTCCAACCACACGAAAATCCATCCAACGAACAATCTAAGACTTGTACAAGAAAAGAACCCACCACCCGGAGGGAGAAACTGAAATCGCTCAGGGTCGCTCACCGAGGTGGAATTCGTGGCCGCATTGCCGCCTGGCGGTGGATCGATCGCCGCCGTTCGTCACCTCCTCGAGACAAATGGAGCAGGCCGCCGTCGCCGACACCACCACCACCACCTCCTCCTCCTCCTTGCCTGCCGCATCCTTGTCCAGCTCCCCCATGGCCATCCCCCCAGCAAATGCCCTCCTCCTAATCGATCAAACAGCAGACCCAATTCCGCCTCCCAATTAGGTACCTTTGCGACCCCCTGAAATCCGACCACTTCTCCCTTTTCCTCTCCTCTCCTCGGCGTCGGAAATGGATCGAAGGAAGAAGGAAACCACGAGACGTTCTTTCTAAAGCACTGGTTTTTATTACGGTTGGTAAGCGGGGACCGAGGCCCTTATCCGACGCTGCGACCGCGCGCTGGTGATCTATGCGCTCTTTTTTTGGGACGGTTGATTCGTGATGGACGGCAGAGGATGGTTTCGTCGCATAGCAAATCTGGTGAGCACGTTCAGACGGAGTGCTCCGGTTATGTTATCGTTGGGAAGAAGGGGAGCAGTGGGAGGCAGAATGAGACCGAGCGGCGTCCAATTGAGTCATTGACCAACTTTTTTTAATTAAATTAATATAGAAGAAATTTATCGAGAACATTATAAATTAATCTAAATAAAATTTGAAGAATTATAATAATATTTGAAAAAAAATAATTAATAACTCGAGCCTAAATAACTTCTCGTTATTTAAGCAAAAATCAATCGAACCCGAATAATAAATATTTTTTTATTATTTGAGTAGTTTTTAAATTTAAATTAGTTAGCAAGAACTTTAATAATCTTAAAACTGGAAAATTAAAATGACAATTGAAAAAAAAATCAGTTGAATCTAATATTTTTAGAATGAGTTTTTAATATTTGGAATTAAAATTACTAATGTCTCAAGATAGAGCAATTCATTTATCGATGAGTCAAATATGTCGGAATATTTACTAACATTCTCTAATGTGTTCATATGATTAGGTTTGCAAAGAGCGTTTTTCTCAGTGATCTATATGAAGTGGTATGTACTTATTCAGTTTCAATTTTGGATCGAAATTATTTATACCATATGTATGTAGCAGATTTTTTTGTTTATTAGTTGGTTTGCAGAGGGGAAGCCACTTATTTCGACTCATCTTCCTTGGTTTTGATATATTGTAATGAAGATTATCTTCATTTGCAAATTAAAATTGTTTTCGTTACCATCCTTTAACTTTAATTTTTTTATATTTAATATAATATAAATTTATTAATTTTATTTTTTAAACTTATTTTAATTTATCAATCTAGTCCTTTTGTTATATTTCATCCAACATTTCCTTAAGTTAATTTTTAATAATTATAAAATATTATTTTTACCCTTATTTTTTTAATATAATAAAAAACATAAAAATACAAAGTAAGAATACAAATATTATTTAATAATGATGTTTTAAATAATTATAAAATATTTTAATCAAGTTTTTATTTTTTTAAAAACATTTTTATAATATTTAAAATAAAAGAATAAAATTATTATTTCGTTATTAAGAAAAAAATAATTTAACAAAATTTTGGATAGATTTAACGACAGAATTTAATTGATAAATCGGCATAAATTCATGGATTAAAAATAATAAATTTATAATTTAATATTATACGCGAAAAAAAACTTATAATTGAGAGATGTCGACCAAACTAACTTTTTTTCATTTGAGGTTTGTCTTAATATCCATAACGTGAATTATGTTAAACTGATTGTGTAACGCCCCAAATTTACACCTCGTCACGTGGCAAAGATGTGGACCTGGAGCCGCTATTTTGACTTATGCTTTGACCTTTTGACTAGTCAATAAAAATTTGTGGAATAAATATACGAAAATAAAATAAAACTGAGATGACTAATCCAATAGATAAAATGCGAAAGATAAATAAATAAGGAGTCTACATGTCTCTCAACAACAAGGAGTGTGATATCCTAGCTGGTAGTCATACAATTCAATAAACTGAAAATAGAGAGACTTAATGATAAAAGAGACTCAAAGGTCCATCTATGTGCAGATAGTATCCACCACGAGCGTCAACCATCGCACACACCACCAACATAAATGATAGAATAAGACTCAAAGGTCCATATAGGAGAAATGATATCCCATGAACGTAAAACACTTAGTATGTGAGGCAACAAGTACATAAGACAAGTGATAGAATAACATGAAGATGGATATTAAGATGACATTAAATCAGGCTTAACAATAGTCACAATGATAGACACCAAAATCTAAGCCTGCGGCAAGATAAAGTCATACTTTCTGGAATAACATCAGGAGTTCATACCCACCATCTACCTGGAAAAAATATCAAGAAAGTCATCCGTATCCTAAGACAACATCAGAAATACATCTACCCTGGAACAACATCAGGAAATAATAATCTCCTGTAACAGCATCAGGATTGTATCTTATGTCCTGAAACAACATCAGAACATAGATAGAGTAAACTCTATTCTGGAACAACATCAGGATTATAGAATTGCCCTGGAATAACATCAGGACATGAACAAGATACAAGATCCTTGTATTAGTGTAAGTGCTTTAATATGTGACTTTAACAATCTTAGATATTATCCCATTAATGTGTTCAGATGACTTTGGGGTAATTTAATTAATCGCTCATGAGTCTTCTAAATACGCCGACAGCTAGTGGTAGTGTACTAACCAGGCCAATGCCCTAAAAGGGGAGGATGCATGTGAATCCTCTTTGTTCAACAGCCGAGGCTAGCTGAACAACAGGAACCAAGTAGTAGCCACACTATCTGCCCTATATAATTAACACTGCGACTCACAACAATGGTCAACGTCCTACTTGTGTTATTAATCTTGCACTCTTACCTCAACAAGGTCCTTAGGCTTTCTCTAGAATTTAACCTATCTAGAATCAACTCAAGAACTAGGGTTTCTGCCTAATGGGTCTAGGACGTGGGTCTGTGATCAGAAAACGGTACGTGTCCTATAGATGTCCACACGCACTGCGTTAGGGTGACGTAGACCGTGTTGTATTAGGGTTTCCGCCGCCGCTCCTGCGTTTGAGTCCATCTCGTTGATTGGTCGCGTGTGTTTAGAGTTTTCGCTATCGTCGCGTCTGTATTCTGCGTCTGCGTTCGTTGGCCGCGCTTTGCATCCGTCCTCCGCGCTCTACGCCCGTCCAAAATGCTTCGCGTCCGGGTTCGGACCGCGCTCGTGTCGCTGGTGCACCCCGCGTCCGATGCCGTCTGTCATGCGCGCTCTGCGTCATGCCTGTTGTCCACCACGCCCAGCGTCGTTGCCGTGTCATATTTCGCGTCCCGCGGGGTGCGTTGCATACTACCGCGTCCGCGTTCACCTGTGCGTCGTGTCCTTCATCACGCATCGATGTCGTGCCTGCATCGATTGATGTCGCGCCCGTGTGTGAAGGACACAAATCGCATGCGAGGGATGCGGTCCATGTAACCTCGCGCCCCTAGGGTTCCCCTGCGTCGCCGTGCATCCGCCGTGCTCCGTATTTCCACACGGCGATAATCCGATCCACATGGTCCGCGTGGGATCACTGCGGACCGTGTTTATCATATCTTCTAGATCCGGTCGCCGTGTCACTGAATTTCTAGATAGTTTCCATGTGATTTTTCGATCCGTTTAGATCCGTTTTATGAGAGAAAATTCCCTTATCTAGATTCCAATTATCCAAACAATAATTTCTAAGAAAAACTAGGGAAAATCCAAGACAACATGCAAAATTCATTATAATATCTTATGTACTAGGAATCTGCCAAGGAACATACCTTCGATTTCGTCGGGATATTTTCCTAATCTTTCGGGGACGTCCTCCCCGGCATTTCTCTTGTTAAGATGGAGGATCTTCGTCTCCTAGGCCAAATAGAATTCATAGGATGAGAGAAAGAAGAAGAAGAAGAATCAACATGAGGAGAGAGGAAGAATCCTCTTACCTAGGGTCGACCACAATTTTAAGAATAAAAATATGTAGCTCAAATCCCTAGGGGTTATTTATAATCCAAGGGTCCATGTTTATTAGACAATCACTAAATTTTCAAATTTAAATTAATTAAGATTTTAAATTTTAAAATAATTAGAATTCTAATTTTTATTTCTTAGTTATGAAGATAAGAGGATTTGAATTTGAATTCGATTGTAGGGATATTTTTTAAATTGAAAATATGGGGAGTTGCAGATTGATCGGAAGCATTTTAAGTTTTGATATTGTGACATTTAATCATGGGAAACTCAACGGTTGATAATCATTATTACTTTAATCCAAATATTAAAATATTAAGAAAAAAACGTGATATTTTTTTATTTAATTTCATCAAGTGTTTTTTTCTTGTGGTAGACTTGTTCACTGCTTATATGATTAATCACATACACCAAGAAAAAGCTCATGCATCATGAAATCTTAAATAACGTATATGTTTTCTCGTTTGTATCGGAAAAAATGTATCTTAAAAAAATATTTCATTTTTTATTATTTCTTAGTTTTGTTATTCTAAAGTTTCAATGATATTAATCCTAAAATGGAGACGCGTCCAATTGCTTGACTTTTCGTCCAATGTATAAAAGTTACATGTTATATTTCCCAACTGCGGATGGCAATTTTTTTAACTGTTTGCCGTGATTAAGCACATGACATCAATAGTACATGTAATTATTAAAATGTCATTGTTAAATAGAATGAACATTTATAGTTTTAAATAATCAAAATTGTGAAATTGCCATTGTACAAAAATTAAGTTTAGAAATTCGAGCCTTGCCCCTATAAAAAGCAAATATGCAACATTCATAATTACCTTAAAAAATATCAAGAGGTAATTTTCCTCGTCATCCTCCAAGTTTCATTCTTATAAGAATCTTAAGTAGCTTAATACACTGTTTGTTTTAGCGAAAATAAATTATTAGAAAAGTGAATTCAAAGAAATTAAGTAGTTTGTTTCCAAATGTTTGATATATGACTTGAAGATATGAATAAAATTATTTTGAAAATATAAAGGGCGGTGATTTGTGAGAGGAAAATAAAATTTTATTTTGAAAAGAGTAAGTTGTTTTTTATTCAAAATATAACTTTGTTTTTTTGGACAATGATTAATTATTTTTATGCTGCCAATATTAGAAAATATGAAATCATTTTAAAAAATAATAATTTCTTCAAAACCACCAATGTCTAAGGTTATGTTTGACATTTTGAATGATTCATAGTAATCAATATATAATGGTTAACCAATATCGACTACAGTTAAATGTTTGCATATGTATAAAATGACATAAAATGGTCATGAAGTAATAAATTATTAAAATTCTAATATTACATACATTTAATATTTTTTATTGTAATTTAATAAGTAATTTTTTTATTTTGTTACCTTAAAACGTAGATACTTATATATATCTATATATGTATTAAAAAAATCTATTCACACTATTTGTTTCACGTTGAAAAAATTATATAAATAATCATTCAAATCATAAAAACGTAACAAAAGAGAATACAATACATAAAAAACACTTTTCATCCTAAAAATAAGATAAATGATTATTATATGACAATAAAGATGTAAGCTTATTTACAGTGCAATTCATATAGGGTATGTTAAAGAAGGAAGGATAAATTTAGAATAAAAACTTTACCCTATATCATTTTACTCTAAACACTAATTAAGTTAACCTATTGTGAATATCTAATTAATCACTAAATATTATTATTAAAATCACTTCACCAAATAGTTTATTTAGCAATTTAATTATTAAACTCTATTTCAACTGTTATTTTTCTTACGTCAAACACAACCTAATTGTCTAACTTCATTTTTATTTGAATCATTTTGATATTATGAACTTTTTCAGTCTTCCGACAATTGTCAGTGCTTATTTTTTTATTGGGTCATAATTTTATGATGACAAATTACAAATATAATATTTTACATTGCACAATGTTGACCTAATTAGAGAAAATTAAAACACAATCAATAACTAATTGACAGAACTGTGAAAGAAGGATTCATATAAATTAGAGATAATTCGAGTACGTAATTTAAAATTGAAGAAAATAGATCCATAGTAAAAGTCCGAGGACTACATATGAAATTTGTCCAAAGATATGGACATCATTTGGTTATGAAATAACTATAAGAGGAGTATAAATTTTATCATGTGATGGCAACTTTGACTTGATGATTACCACAATTTCATCCTTTTAATGAAACTAGAAAATCTAACCAATAAGATTAAACATTCATTGTGTTCTATGCATTATCATTTTTTATGTTATTCTTATTCGATGGTTGTGTCCTTCATCACGCGTCGATGTCGCGTTCGCATCGATTGATGTCGCGCCCGTGTGTGAAGGACATGGATTGCATGAGAGGGACGCGGTCCATGTAACCTCGCGTCCCTAGGATTTCCCTGCGCCCTCGCGCATCCGTCGCGCTCCGTATTTCCACACGGCGATAATCCGATCGACACGGTCCACGTGGGATCAACGCGGACCATGTTTATCATCTCTTCCGGATCTTGTCGTCGCGTCACCGGATTTCTAAGCCCTTTTCGGGTGGTTTTTCGATTCGTTTAGATCTGTTTTACAAGGGAAAATTCCACTATCTACATTTCAATCATCCAAACAATAATTTTTAGGAAAAATCAGAGAAAATCCAAGACAACATGCAAATTCATTACAATATTTTATGTACTAGGAATCCACCAAGAAACATACCTTCGGTTTCGTCGGGATTTTTTCGTAATCTTTCGGGGACTTCCTCCCCGACATTTCTCTTGTTGAGATGGAGAATCTTCCTCTTCTAGGACGAATAGAATTCATAGGATAAGAGAAAGAAGAAGAAGAATCAACATATAGAGAGGGGAAGAATCCTCTAAATCTCGCGTCCTTAGGATTTCCCTGCGCCATCGCACATCCGCCGCGCTCCGTATTTCCACACGACGATAATCCGATCGACACGGTCCACGTGGGATCAACGCGGACCATGTTTATTATCTCTTCTAGATCTGGCCGCCGCGTCACCAGATTTCTAGGCCCTTTTCAGGTGGTTTTTCGATTCATTTAGATCCGTTTTACGAGGGAAAATTTCCCTATCTAAACTTCAATCATCCAAACAATAATTTTTAGGAAAAGTCAGGGAAAATCCAAGACAACATGCAAAATTCATTACAATATCTTATGTACTAGGAATCCACCAAGGAACATGCTTTCGGTTTCGTCGGGATTTTTTCCTAATCTTTCGGGGACTTTCTCCCCGACATTTCTCTTGTTGAGATGGAGAATCTTCTTCTTCTAGGCCGAATAGAATTCATAGGATGAGAGAAAGAAGAAGAAGAATCAACATAGGGAGATGGGAAGAATCCTCTTAACCTCGCGTCCCTAGGATTTTCCTGCGCCCTCGCGCATCCGCCGCGCTCCGTATTTCCACACGGCTATAATCCGATCGACACGGTCCACGTGGGATCAACTCGGACCATGTTTATCATCTCTTCCAGATCTGGCCGCGTCGTCACCAGACTTCTAGGCCCTTTTCAGGTGGTTTTTCGATTCGTTTATATCCGTTTTACGAGGGAAAATTTCCCTATCTAAATTTCAATCATCCAATCAATAATTTTTAGGAAAAAGTCAGGGAAAATCCAAGACAACATGCAAAATTCATTATAATATCTTATGTACTAGGAATCCACCAAGGAACATGCTTTCGGTTTCGTCGGGATTTTTTCCTAATCTTTCGGGGACTTTCTCCCCGACATTTCTCTTGTTGAGATGGAGAATCTTCTTCTTCTAGGCCGAATAGAATTCATAGGATGAGAGAAAGAAGAAGAAGAATCAACATAGGGAGATGGGAAG
>LTAE01007200.1:0-23402 GCA_001647135.1 Pontederia paniculata
GGGAATCGCGATCACACAATTATATTTCAGTTTTCTTGTTTGTTATTTTCTTATTGTTGTCGTTCGATTCTGTACTTGGCATTAGACTCTGATCACTTCCGCTTCTTTTGGGTGAGGGGTGTGTGTGTGGGAGAGAGAGAGAGATGCAGCGCTCCGTGTCATGGTATGGCCTCAGGCCTCTTCCCCCCAGGCCACCCGTTGCTTCCCTCAGGTGACTCCTCTCTTCCTTCCCACCTCCATCCGTTTCTTCGCTTGTTTGGTATGGTGTTGAGGAGGAGGAGGAGGGCGCCCATTGGTCTGGTCTTGCTCAATTCCGTCTATCTTGGATCTCTTTTGACCTGTTTAGATTTTGTAAAATCCTTTCATCCGTGTCTTGAATGAGAATTTGGTTTGCGTTAATATCTTATATTTCATTTCATTGATCAATATGAATGCTTAGTCAGCAGCCACTTGAAGAAGTCTCTTCTTTCATGACCATTTATTCGACAATTGGTACAACGTCAAGATGCACTTTTATTATTTTCTTTGAGAGGGCTCTGTCCTTCAATTTCAGCATTCTATTGCTCTAACTGGATTTTTTCATGGTCACTTGCCTTTAATCTTTAATGATTCTCTTTACAGGGGTTCTTCTAATTTTCGGCATCAATGGATACTGTCCACCAAACATGTTCATTTTTATCTGTATGAGAAAGGTCTGCTCATGGCTTTGGTTATTATGGTGGATAAATTTTGGAATTGATTATAGGTCTCAAGGCAACACCTTTCTCTAAACAATTTCACTCGCATACCTTCACTCAAGGTTGATATGAGAAATAAGAACATCCAAATCTTATTTGTTGTTAAAACTCCACAAAGTGTTCACACCTCTCGTTATGAATATTATTGATTTCTAGAGATTTCAACGGACTCAAAACATACATATCATATGGTGTTTTTTTTGTCTCTTTTGCTGATTTTTAATGGCTTTTTCTGGTTGATCGAGTTACAAAATCATGGGTTATTCCTTCTCAAAAAAAAAAAAATCATGGGTTATAGTTTTTTCATACTGATCCTCTATTCCCTTTTTCTTTGAGAGGGAAATGTTACATATGATCCATTTTTTGCTGATCATAGGGTCCAGAATAAAACAATAGCTCAAATGATATTCTGTAACCGCTTCTAAAAAAAAATGATATTCTGTAACCTTTTCACTTCGTTCACATTTTCATCCTTGTGTTTTCTTTCAATTATTTCTCACTTTTGTAACTCATTTCGAGCTTCCAAGCATGATATAGCCTATCTGTACCCTATTGCTCTTTCGTTTTCAACCGTTGGCTTAATGTGTGAAACTTTAAGTTTGATTCCATAAATTGCAAAAAAGCCTCTGAAGACCCTTTAACTGCTTCATCAAAATTCTTAGATCAGTCTTATCAATTCTCCTGGAAATCTTTTCTTCCCTTAGTGATACTTAGATTTTAACTTTATTGAACAACCTCATTATAAAACTCCAATTTCACGGGCCTTCATCAAGCTCATCGTTAAGTTATTTGGTCTCCAGTATTCATCAATTGACAGTATATTTCTATTTAATGGAACACCTTCTTCTTATTTTTCAGGAGAACAAAATACCAGAAACACAACAAGATTGAATGACATAGGCACTTCTAATTCACGTGTCTTGAACTTTAAAGTATCTTCATATATTTCTGAAAAGTCTGCTAGCAAGGAACACATCATTCAGGATACCGAAATATATGTAAGACATACTAAAATGGCACATTTTATGATTTGAAATGAAAGATTTTTTTTCTTATTAAGTTTTTTCTTTTTCAATTTTGCCAAAGGTATTAGGAAGTTAGTTTTGACTCTGATACATGATATTGCTTCTTGGAATGTTTATTGCGTTGTACAAGTTGGTAACGTGCATCTCAGACCCAAGTTAGGGTCTGCTTTGGATACTGGTTTACTATTTTGCAATTTATCATAATGCTACTCTCTGGTCTCTCTCTAGATTTGCATATGCAGTACGAGAATGATATTTAGTAACGAAATGGTTGTTCCTCGAGGACCAAAAGAAAGAGGTTGATGGAATAAGGGAGGTCACCATTGTACTTGTAGAAAAAAGGTGAGCACAAGAACCACTACTTCACTGTTATGATACCCACCCCCCACACCCCCAACCCCCCACCCCAACCCCCTGCGCCGAATAAAATAAAACCGGAAAGTAACTATCGCAGACTGATCAGACACCCTTTGCATTTGGTGTTCGTGTATATCACTCAAAGTCAGGATCCTTGCTTAGCTTCTAAGGCACATCAAGATTCTCGCTAGAGATTACAGGGCCAGATGGGTGCTCCATGGCAACCCAACATGTGCATTGTGGGGTTTGGCTAAGGAGGACATTGCTCACTTTTTCTTCACATGCTCCATAGCCATAGACACATGGAGCCACTTAGGCCTCTCAAGGGTTGAACATCCTGGAATGGATGTCTTTTGGGACTCACTATGAGTAATTTAATTAAATTAAATTAAACATACACATGATAGCTTGGAATAGAGACAGGTTTGGGCTGCATTCATGGCCACACATGGGTGATTTGGCTACAACATAACTGTACAATCTTTGGACAGGAGAGATGGTGTATAGAGAACATTGTACACCACCCATTCTTTTTTTATTGCAAGTGGGGTTTTGGATATGTTTTATTTTGTTTGATGAGCTTCAGTCATCCGTAGCCCTCTCATACACGCTTGCACATTTCTGTTTCGGTATATACTACTATACTTTGTAGTCATCCTCCTCTCTCCAAAAACAAAAAGAAAGAAATACCAGAAACTGATGAGGCTTGCCTGGAGCACTCCAGTCTGAAATGACCAATATGATAAGTTTCAGCTTTTAAGATTCTCAAATAACCTGTATGACCAGTTTTCATGCCACTGCCAGCATTATGTTTCATTGATAGTATCACCGCTATTGGCATTCATGATTTTTGTTGACATCACTTAGAAGTTTATTGGTTCTATGATCTTCACAGGTAGCATTTAAGAAGTTTCCTGAAGTTTTAGCTCTTGAACCAAGTAACATCTAAAGGGTTTTGTTTTTTTCCTTGATAATAAGTAACAACCTATATTTTGTGAAGAAACTGATCTTTTGACTTTTTAGTTATACCATTTCATGAATGATCGTGATGCATGCCATATTTTTCTTCTTCCTATGCAAGCTTGTTAAATTCTCGAGTAAACTCTTAAACTTGTCAGCAAAACAAATCAATCGACGTAAAATCTCATGTGGACAGAAACTCTAAGATTGTAGCCATATTTATACAACCCTATATGAATCTGCACGAGTCCACTCGACTTCTCATTTTATATAATAAAATTATTTAAAAATTGAACTATTTAACTTAGTATTTAAGTATGAACTATGAAGCTGGCAAAAAATAGTTAATGAGTTGAAATAATGTAGTTTACATATTTTTGGATGCTCAATAATGAGATTTATTTGTTGTTAATAGTATGTTCGCTATTTTACAACTATATTTATTTAGTACATAAACTCTCCGGCTTTACGATATGATTTTATTATACGATTCTATGAACAAAAAAGCGATTCCACCTAAACTCTCAAGTTCAACAAGCTTGTTTTCTACGTACATTTTATGAATTCCATATAACTTTAAGGTGCATAACTGCACAATTCCATAGCCTTTCTATTTATAAGAGTTCCCTTTATTTACCCCTAAAAAATCTCCCTTTTCCCTCTATGGTCTTTTACATGGATATCACAATGAATGAGACAAATCCCTACTTTCTGGAGTTATGAAAATGCTTGTTTTACAGCTATCTTTGTTTTGAACTGTCAAACCACAGGTTTTCTTGGAAAATATAAGGCTTTACATGACTTGCTTCAAAGGCTCTGTTGATTATTATGTCGAAGTGTCTTTACCAGTTTCTTTTTTCTGAGATATGATGGTCCTCAGTAGGCATATTCAAAATTTTTATACAAATATGTTTTGCTTGACATGGTCACTCAACTCCCTGAAAACAAATTCAACATCATGTCTTGACACTTTGATATCCAAATTTAATGTTATTTGCTTCTTCCTCTAATTCTTCAAATATTTTGTCTTACAGGAGTTCCAAATTAAAGTTATTATGCAGTACATGGCCTTATATTTGATTTCCAGATTGCCGTTCTTTCATCTTACACATTGTGTAATGATGAGGTTTTGCAAATTATTGTTCCACAAAAGCACATGTCTGCCTTTTGCGTGTGTATCAAACTCTGTTAATAAGCCTGTACCTCTTAAATTGGATGTATCATTTCCGTCTCTTCATGATATTAAATGGAGCATCTCTCGGTTTTACTATTTATTCAATATTCAGCTTGAAAGGAATATTGGCACGTAAGTTTATTTCTCTTGATTTATGTATCATTTACAATTTTGTGACATGATTGTTTCTTTAATATTTTTATCAGCATATATTACTTTGATACACATTCAAACAAATATAATTATATTGTTAGTTCACTTACCACCGTGTTTCTGTTTCTTTCTTACTCTTCTTTCTGTCCCTTTTTCTCTATGCACTTAAATTAACTAGCATAAAAGCAGTCCATTTGAAAAGGGAAAGAAAGACTATTTCTGCCAACAAACATGATTCTTCATCTTTTTCTTGTCAATATTAGTTTGTATAGACTTTTCACTCTGTTGGAGATGTGAAAATTTAAGACATCAGAGAGGAGTGAAAAAATGCTAGAGAACATCCCCGGGGGACTTCCTCCCGGTGATGCCAACATCAATCATCGACGAGAGACTCTCTCTCGCTGGCGCCACAACCGCTCGCCATCAGGGAACTCCCTCCGGTGGAATCCAACACAGAAACTTCAGGACAAATCCGGAGGTTGGCAGCTGGTGAGGGGTCACCGAAATGATCATCGCCAAAACCACCATGCAACAAAGAGACAAATACTCTGCTACAGATGCAGAAGTTGGGGTCATATTCAACGGGAATGCCGAGATCCAATCAAATGTCTCGACTGCGGTGGAATTGGTCATGTTCGTGCACGATGTCCCACCAGTAGACGGAGAAGAGAACAAAGTAAACAGAGAATAAAAGAAGGAAATCGAGATGATCCAGAAATGTCAAATGACATAAGTACATCAGAAAATAACAAGGTGATCAGCGTCCTTTGGAACCCGATGATCCACCAGAATCTCACTTTCCTCCAATCGTGTGTTGTTGGGAGGATGATAGATGGGGCATTGCCTGGGCTCGACATCATTTATATGGCGATCCTGGACAAGATGGAGAAGACATCACCTATCCGCTTGGCGAGGTTATCTGAAACCTCTGTTTTACTCTAGAGTGCATCTACAGAAGGCCTAAACAGAATAATCAATTCAGCGACCAAACTGGTAAATGGTAAAACCATGAAATGGGCACGATGGTCGAAGGCTCAGGGAGGCAAACCAATTCCAGGAAAGAGCATAACCATCAACATCTCTGGCATTCCTCTTCACCTATGGTGCATGGAGACAATAGAGAAGATTGTATCGCCATTTGCCTCTCTTGTTGATGTCTCATTCCCATCATTCGATGCTAGAGATATGAGTGCAATTTATGCAACAGCCTGGGTCCCCTCTGGCAAGACAGTACCGAATGTGATTGACCTGTTGGGTGGTGATGGATATTAATATAAGGTTTCCCTCTCCATAGCAGAAGTAAAGCACCACTAAAGAAGATGGAGAGATGTGGTCGCCGGAGACCTGGGATCACAGCCGCCGGCGACAATGGCTCAGCAATGGCGCCCAAAATCTTTGCCAAAAATTGTGGCTCAATCAGATGCCATAACAATCCCACTCAACTCGCCACCAACTGAAAATGCCATTCTCATCCCACTGATTGGGCAGCCACCTGTTAAAGAGATTGCATTGATTGCGGAGGCTAGGGTGGAGAGAGCCCCACCTGCCGCTATTCTGGCGCCAACCACAAGGTCTGATTTTTTAGAAAGTGGGGGAACAAGAAAAGGAAAGAGAATCATGCCATCTGTGGAACCGAGTGATGAGTCATCAGAGTCAGTGACTCACCAAATGTTTTATCTCAACTTCAGAATCTAAATCAGCTTGAGATGACACGTGGCAAATCCAATAATCATGATCTATGTTTCTCTGATGGCTCAGTGATGGGTACATCAGATGAGCCTTTGAGACACAAAGTGGCAATAGAGGGTGAGGATATGATGATGGAGGAGTCCGTAGCTATGATTCCTGAAACACCAACTCAAGAGCAACCAATGTTGGAAATACCAACGAATGTTGATGAATCACCTTCAGCAACACTACGACAATCAAGCAGAAATGAGGAAGAACATGACAGCCACAAAACACACGACATTGATAGACAAATGGAGATTGAACTAGTAGCTGATGCCATAAAGGTCAAGAGAAGACCGGGACGTGAGGAAAAAAGGATGCATGAGCCACTGGGTGTCATCACACGTTCCAGGGCTACCGGGGCTCTTTCAATTTCCAGATGAAAGCTGTCACTTGGAACGTCAGGGGATTAGGCAACAGTCACACGCCACTATTGTAGATATACTTGGAGAAACTCAGCAGTCACACCAACTGCAACAGCCAGATCTAAGTTGGATAGGTTTCTTGGTTCAGTGGAACTTAGCATTTCCATTGGCAACGCCAAGGCATTAGAACGTCCATTTTCAGATCATACTCCCCTACTATGGCAAACCAATGATGACAGATGTTTTGGTCCATACTTTAAATTTGAAAAGGCTTGGCTGTTAGAGGAAGGATTCAAAGAAAAGGTTGCGGAACAATGGAGGAATATACCACTATCCAGCTCAGCTACATGAACCTTACATGATAGACTGGGCAAGCTTAGAATATGGCTGCAGGAATTCAAACAACAAATCAAGGGGGAAAGAGAGATGAAAAATTGATGCACTAACTTGCATTTCCCAGTTAGATCATATAGAAGACGAACGAGACTTGTCAGTAGAGGAGCTGAGGGACAGAAGAAGACACCAAGAGGTGGTTGCTATAGAGGACCGCAAGGTGGAGGTGCAATGGCGTCAGAGATCTCGCCAGGTTTGGCTTCGAGAGGGTGATTCTAATAGTAGATTTGTTCATACGTACACGAGTGGCCGTCGGAGATTAAATTATATCAACCAGCTTAAAGTTGGCAAGGAGGTATTATCTGGTCGAGATCGGGTAGGCGCAGCGGTGGCAGAATACTTTCAAACATTTACTAGACGCCGACCACCAATAGAGTGGCATTGGTGTGATACTGAGATTCCACAAGTCACTGACGCCCAGGCAATGCAACTAGTGAGGCCTTTCTTGGAAGCAGAGATCCTACGTGTCCTTAAGGATCTAAATGGTGAAGGGGCTCCAGGCCCGGATGGATATCCCGTTTTCTTCTTTCGAGAGTTTTGGCAGGTGGTGCGTCGACATAATGGCTGCCATACAAGAGTTTACCTCTTTTAACAAAGGTTTTGAGAGATTGAATAAATTTTATATTTTTCTCATTCCTAAAAAGCCTTCAGCTGAGCGTGTGGAAGATTTCAGACTGATAGCATTGTCCAACGCTATATATCTAATTGTGGCGAGAGCTTTAGCGAACAGACTGCGGGAAGTTTTAAATGCTTTAGTGCATCCAGTCCAATCAACATTTATTTCAGGTCATTCCATCACAGATGGCTTTACAATGGCATCAGAGATTGCAGCCTTTTGGAAACAGGCGTGGTTTTCTTTGGAAGGTCGATTTTTCTAAGGCTTATGATTCTCTAGAATGGTCTTTTTTGTGGAGATCCTTGCAGCATGGAGGTTTTCCCCCTATATGGATCTCTTGGATGAAACGATGTGTATGCACCGTTTCTTTCTCTGTTCTAATCAATGGAGGACCAATTGGCGGATGGGTTCAACCACAGCGAGGTGTTAGACAGGGTTGTCCCCTGGCACCCATGCTTTTTGTCCTCGCTATGGATTCACTTGCCAGATGTGCTTATTCAGCTTTCGACATTGGCATTATCAGGGGTTTTTCACAGTCGGCATCCCAAGGTACTCTTATTCCTTTATTACAATATGTTGATGACACTATATTCTTTATAGAAGGATCGATTGAGGCGGCGCGAAGGATCTCCATCATTGTTGACATTTTTGGTGATTTTTCGGGTCTTTGCATTAATAACTCAAAGTCATCCTTTGTTCCATTTGGTACGGATGCAGAGATGTCATGCAGAGTTTCTAGGGAACTGCAAACAGCTGAATGTAACCTTCCACTCACATACCTTGGACTTCCTTTGACGGATGGTCGTATATTAAACAAAGATTGGAATCCTGTTGTGGAACGGGTAGAGCGGCGATTACAAGGATGGAGCTCAAGACTATTATCAAGAGGTGGAAGATTGACCTTGATTAAAGCGGTCTTGTCAGCTATACCAGTTTACTACATGTCAGTCTTTAGGATGCCAGAGGGAGTGATCCAACGTATAGATGTCATTCGCCAGGCGCGAAGGATCTCCATCATTGTTGACATTTTTGGTGATTTTTCGGGTCTTTGCATTAATAACTCAAAGTCATCCTTTGTTCCATTTGGTATGGATGCAGAGATGTCACGCAAAGTTTCTAGGGAACTGCAAACAGCTGAATGTAACCTTCCACTCACATACCTTGGACTTCCTTTGACGGATGGTCGTATATTAAACAAAGATTGGAATCCTGTTGTGGAACGGGTAGAGCGGCGATTACAAGGATGGAGCTCAAGACTATTATCAAGAGGTGGAAGATTGACCTTGATTAAAGCGGTCTTGTCAGCTATACCAGTTTACTACATGTCAGTCTTTAGGATGCCAGAGGGAGTGATCCAACGTATAGATGTCATTCGCCAGAGGTTCCTATGGAGACATCAAGGTACTAACGATAGAGGCTTGAACCTAGTGGCCTGGGATGACGTTTGCAGACCAACAACAGAAGGTGGCCTAGGGATCAAATCATTAAGAAGAATGAACGACGCATTGCTAGCAAAATGGGTGACCAGGGTAATGGGTCAAAATTCTGATATATGGTTTTCGGTGATTTCTACATGTTATGGAAACACTTTATCATGGGAGAGTAGGTTCTTGGCTCCTCATGGTGCGTCTTCAATTTGGAAAGGCCTTCTAACAGTGATGCCAAAACTCCGACCTTTTTTCACAGCTACATTGGGATCTGGTACTATCTTCAGATTTTGGGAGGACCCTTGGGCTACACAGGAACCTCTCTATATGCAATTCCCAAGATTATATGCGATTGCACAAGAATGACAAGTTTCAGTTGCTAGTTGTTGGTCCGAAACTTTACTATCTAACGGTATCTGGATTCCACAGTTTGCCTCAGCTCTTTCAGACCAATAGGTAGAGAATTTCTTAATGCTATTGGGGAGACTAGAGGGCAAACATCCAGATTCAGCACGGGATGTCTCATGGAAATGGTCTACGGGTCAATTCTCTGTCCGTGCAGTGTACCAACTACTTGATAGCAATAATAGATTGGAAGATGATGTCTTGAAATGGACTGCAACATTATTTGGAAAATGCGGATGCCACAAAGGATGAAAATATTTCTATGGCTCTTTAGGAGAGGAAAACTACCAACAAAGTGCTACAGACAAAGATGGGCACAAGGGGGAACCACAACATGTGTCTTTTGCGAAGTGTCAGATGAAGACATCAATCACTTATTTTTTGAATGCATGGTGACAAAGGAAGTGTGGCAACAATCAAGCTGTGAATGGATTGATCACCGGTCGTCAACAAGCTTTTGGTCGGAATGAGCCGGTAGTCAAGAGCAGTAACTACAAGTCTATACCTCAAGAAGGCGTCGTGTGGAGCCAGTAGCATTTCTATGGTCTATTTGGGTCCAGCGAAATGGATGTATATTTAGAGGGGAGAGAGTTTATGTGGAGAACATTATAGCTATGGCAAAAAAATTGGCAAGAGAGTGGTTGAGATCATGAGTATGCTTTGTAATGTAATCATGTAAATTACATCATCTTAATAAATGGATGGTTACTCTTGGTAACCATCATATTCTTATAAAAAAAAGGTAGTCCATTCAGATATGTACATCAATGTTATTAAGATCGAGATCTTACTTAGGATCGGAGGAGAGTTGCAAGATCGATGATCAGATAAGGATCGTTTGGTTTTGTGAAAGATCTTATGAAGATCGTAAAGATCCTACGAATTAGATCGTAGGATCGGTACGGGACTAAATATAGGAAGATCGTAAAAGATCGAGTTCTTGACAACCTTGATGTACATTACTTTCTTTGGATAAAATGCCATTCGCACATAGCCTATTTTTTTTCTTGAGAGGGTAAAGGATGAGAGCCTTGTGCACTCATCTAGCTTTATTACTGAGAGGTTACAAAGTATTGTCATATTATAAACTCGCCCAATCTCGCATCAAATTCTTCCCTACAATATTTTCAATATATCATCTTTCCTTTTAAAAATACATCCATTCAGTTGACGCCAAATGGACCATAGAAAAGCAAACGACATAGTTCTGCATCCTCTAAATAGATACTCGGATATTGTGATCTTTCCCGACGAATCTGAATGAACTCCAGAAGTTTTCCGTTGATCTTACATCAGCCCACCGACATCCTGATCCTTCCCAAACCTCTCTTGACACTGGGCAGTAAAAAAAAAGATGGTTGTTGTCTTCCATTGATGCCTCACAGAAGACGCATGATTTATTTGCTTCTTGTATCCATCTCATCTTATAGCATTTGATTGGCAATCTATCTCTTCGCAGTAGCCATGCAAAAATCTTTACCTGCAAAGGCATCTTAGTCTGCCATATTAAGCGACAGTCTGTACACAAGTCACTATCATCTATTAACTTTTCACTCTCCAGAAGCTTGTACACCTCAGTGACTGTGAAACGACTAGTTGACCAGATCCATGAATCATGACAAGAAATGTCTGGATATATTCCTTCGAGTCTCCCCATAAGTTGAATGAAATCATCAACCCGCTGCTTTAAAAAAGAAGATGCAAATTGTGGCATCCAAACCCCATTTGCTAGAAATGTCCCTAACCAGTAACTAATAACATTAGAATGTTTATCTTGAGCAATAGCATATAATCTCGAGAAAATCCTAGAGAGGGGTTCATTTGAGACCCAAGGATCCTCCCAAAAGCGAAAATCTGTACCAGAGCCTAGGGAAGCCACAAACTGCCTGATTCTCGGCAAAACTGCCACAATACTTCTCCAAAACGATGAAGCTCCATGTGGAATTGATAGTCTTTGTTCCCAAAAAAGAGTATGACTTTAGCAAGCTGTCATTACCGACATCCACACATCATTGGAATTACCCATAATCCGAACAATCCATTTCGAAAGAAGAGCATCATTCATATTTCTAAGTGATTGAATACCAAGTCCTCCTTCTAACATCGATCTACAAACATCAGACCAGGCCACCAGATGTAAACCTCTTCTCAAACTTTCTAATTGTCTCCAAAAAAATTTGCATCGTAATGCATCAATGCGCTGAATCAAACTGTCCGACATATGAAAAATAGACATATAGTATATTGGAATGGCTGATAGTACTGATTTTACCAAGATCAATCTCCCTCCTCTTGATAAGAGTCGTGAGCACCACCCCTCTAGTCATTTCTCAACACGCTCTACAATAGGATTCCAATCTCGAGATAATATCTTGCTGTCTGAAAGAGGTAGATCCAAGTATGATATGGGAAAGGTGCATATACTCGTCGTCAACTCCACCGAGCATTGTTGTGCCTCCATACCAAAGTGTATAAATGATGATTTAGCATGGTTGATGTGGAGACCAGAGAAATCTCCGAAAATCTTTATGATCATAGAGATCCTCCTTGCTGCCTCGATTGAGCCTTCCATAAAAAATATAGTGTCATCAGCATACTGCAACAATTGGATGAGAGTACGTTGAGTTGGGATAGGAGAGAATCCAGAGATGATGCCAACCTCGCACGCATAGAAAGTGCACCTAGCTAAGGCATCGACATCAATGAAAAATAACATAAGTGCTAAAGGGCAGCCTTGTCGGACCCCGTGTTGGGGCTGTACCCAATCCCCTATGGGGCCGCCATTTTTAAGTATAGAGAAAGAAATAGTGCATATGCACTGTTTCATCCAAGATATCCATTGAGCTGGGAAACCTCACCTATGGAGAGAGCGCCACAAAAAATGTCAATCCAAAAAATCATATGCCTTGGAGTAATCCACCTTCCAAAGAAATCCACAACTATCCGAGCGCTCCAAAAGGATGTAATCTCTGAGGCCATTGTGAAACCCTCTATAATAGATCGTCCAAAGATAAAAGCTGTTTGGACAGGGTGTACCAATGAGCTTAAAACCCCACGAAGTCTATTTGCCAACGCCCTAGCCACAAGAAGGTATATTTCATTTGACAAGGTCGAAAGTCTTCGATGCACTCAATTGAAGGTTTCTTCAGTATGAGGAAAAGGAAAAATCTGTTGAGCTTCTCAAAACCTTGATTAGATGTTGCAAACTCTTGTATGGTGGCCATGACATCTGGGCCCACTACCGACCAGAATTCCCGAAAGAAAAAGACAGGAAACCCATCTGGTCCAGGAGCCCTTCACCATTCAACTCTTTTAGGGATCTAAATACTTCTGTCACTATGAAAGGCTTTATCAACATTTCAGCTTGGTCAGCCGATACATGAGGTATTCCATTACCATTCCATTGCCAATCACCGGGTGGTTGACGTCGGCTAAAGTCCCTAAAGTATCCAGCAGTGGCCGTCCTTGCTCTTTCTCTTCCTAAGAATTCAACACCTCCAATTTTAACCTTCTCAATGTAATTTGATCTCCTCCGACCACTGGCATATATATGAAAGAATCTCGTGTTGGAATCCCCTTCATGAAGCCATGTCTGCTGGGATCTTTGCCTCCATTCAGCTTCAGTTTTGCGATCGTCTAGTGCCACCGTTTCTTGAAGGTTTCTCCTCTCCAAATTTCTAAAGCTGTCAAATCCCGACCATTTTCCAGCTGATCTAATGCAGATATACCAAGTAACGCTGACGTTTTCTTGATCTCCCTGTCCATCTTAACTTGTTTTTTAAACTTCCGAAGGTAATCTCTTAATTTCTCCAGCTTATCATGTAGTGTTCGAGTTGCCGAAGTAGATGTCTGGACCGAATTCCATTGTTCAGCAGCTTTTTCTTTAAATCCTTCTTCCAACAACCAAGTCTTCTTAAACTTAAAATAAGAACTGAAGGCATTTCCATCATTTGACTGCCAAAGGATTGGCGTATGGTCTGAAAACGGTCTTTCCATAGCCTTGGCAGCCGCCAATGAGAACTTCACCAACATCTCCGTCGAGCTCAAAAATCTATCCAGTCTAGATTTGGCGTTTGGAGAGTTTGAGGATGTTGAGGAACGCCATGTGGATCTGCAATTTGGAATGGGTATGTCTGCCAAGCAATGTCATTGATAAAATCCCTGAAGCCTTCAGTCCCAACGTCTCTGTCTCTTCTTATTGTAGGTCTATCTTCCATCTCTAGGGTGACATTGAAATCCCCACCAATCAACCATGGGTAGTTGTCAAGCTCAGATCTGGTGTGATGCAACTCCTCCCACATTTCTTCCCGTCTTAGTTCTATTTGCGGTCCAAATATGCATGAGAACATAAATCGTTCCCCATCTGCCCAGACCAAAACTGTAATGGAATATTGGCCTCGTCTATCCTCAATCAGCTCAAAAACCTCCTCTCTCCATCCAAGCAGACACTCACCTAATCGTCCAATAGCATCTAAAGCTGTGAACCCTGTCAGCACTGAGCCTCCAAATTTGTCGCCATAGGTGGGTGTCATATGAACTTAAAACTATCTCTTGTAAAAACACCATGTCTATACCCCATGATAACAATTATTTATTGAGTGCCACCCTTCTTTCTCTATCTTCCAATCCTCTGGCATTCCAAGAAGCAATCTTCATTCAGAAACTGTTTGTGCACCCATCACCATGGATCTAGTGAGGACTCTGAGTGACCAATTAGTGTTTTTATTAGGTTGTCGTCTCGGTTTTCTCGTCACTTGAATAGCTGCTGCTACTATCTCCATTTCTTGAGATCTAGCTATGGCAGAGACTCCTGCATCCTCTCCTTGTTCATCCTGTTGGATTGATGCTTGGAGTATAGAAGAGGGTGACTCCGAGGTCTTTTGTGCCATGCCTTCATGTTCATCCTTGTCAGGGACACTGTCTCATCAGCTACAGACTCTTCAAAGTCAAGAGGGGACATGCTTGCTGCAGGCCCCACCACATTAGTTTTAACAAGAGTGCTTAGTATTTTTTGTGAGCCTGTATTTGAGTTTGCTGAACCAATTGTTTTGAAGTCACACAGCCCCACCGATTCCTCATCTGACCCCGACACCTCAAACAAGTTGGGTTTGGATCTCAGGGTTGGTGTAGTCATATTAGTCCCATAATAATAAGTCACATTGAATGAATTCCCATATGAATCATATACCACTGCAATATCCTTTCCTTTTCTGCATCTTTTAAAATCTCCTTCATATTGAGATTCCTTAGATGATGGTGATTTGAAAGCCTGAACTCCCAATTCTGCTCCCTGACCTTCCAAAACTGCACCTTGATATATCGTTGCAATATCCTTTTCTTTTTGGCATCTTTTAAGATCTCTTTCCTCCTTAGATGGCAGTGATTTAAAAATCAGCACCCTGACCTTCCAAACCTGCTCCTTGGTCCAGCTGTTTGTTTATGATGTCGAAAGTTAAAGATGCTTTAACAGGATTCCAGGTCATTTTCTCAGCTGATTTCGGGATTAGTGGGATCTCTTCGGAGGGACGGTCCAGGCCAGTGGGCTGTCATCTTCTTTAGAGCCGGCGACTGGATTCCGGCCACCACATCTCTCCAAGATGTATGTTGTTATCGCTCCAAAAAAATGGAGAGCTTGTACTTGTAGCCTTCACAACGAAGAAAAATCTCTGCTGGGATTGAGCATCCTGGGGTCATCAATATCACTGCCCTGATTGAACTAAGATCACCAGAATACAATGACGGGAAAATTGCATCATATAGAGTCGCAAAAGGCCTGACTGCCACTGCGATAGTTTCTGCGCACCAAAGGTGTAGTGGGACTCCAACAATTAATATAGTCGTCTTTCCTCACTTGTGGTTGGTGACCCTCCCTCAGTCCTCGACCATCTTTCCCAGGAGATGAAGATGCCATTTGATAATTTGATTGGTGTCTCTTTTAGATTGTCAAAAAACTGTTGAAGAAGAGAACCAGAGCAGAACAGAGGATTTAGAGATGCATGACAATCGAATGTTTGTTGGTGCTTCGATTCGGTCCATGATCGCTGTATATATCACATCCATTGGCACTGATTGATTCTGTGGGAGTCTCCCGATTGCACATTTAAGTAGGAGATCAATGTTGTGCTTGATCATCGGGCTCCAGGGTGCTCTGATCTCCATGATCTGAAGCCTCCGATCTACGACTTTCGTCTTCTGTCCTCCTTCGGGAAGTCTCCGACGAATAGTGGAGCATCTCACTCTGACATGGCCACGGCCTCCAAACTCAAGGCACTTTATCGGGTCTCTGCATTCACGTTGGATGTGGCCCCAATCTCGGCATCTGTAGCATTGCATTCGCCTGCCAGTTGTATCGCGGTTGCGAGTCTCTCCTTGCTTGTTGCACCATTGTTGCACCCTTTGCCATTCCCCACTTTCATGTGGCGCCGGCAGAAGAAGGTCTCCCGCCGACGATCTTTGTTGGTGCCACCGGGAGAGATTCTCCCAATGGCGTTCTGATGTCATCCTTCCTCTCAAAGCCTCTCTCCCGAGTCCTTCAAGCTCAAATTTCGCACATAGCCTATTAACAGGGGCCTCTTAGTGCTATTTTTCCTTTGGGTAAAAAAGCTAGGGATGCAGCTCAGATTGACTGGGATTGTGTTAGAGGCAGAACTAACTCCCAAGGCTAAGCACATAACATAGACCCGCTAGCTGCAATGCTATTCACAGGCTGGGATCAAGGGTAGGGGCAGGGAACAGAATATAGGCTAGATAAAGCTTATACTATTTCATCCCATAGGACACAGCTAACTTCTTATTCCAAGTGACATCTCTCAATTGACAATACTAGATTGAGAATCTCAAATTTCATGGTCTAACTTAGTGATCTAGATTATACATGTTACCAGCATTAGACAGCTGATGTCTGACTTCTTTCTAACATGATTCTTATGTTCCTATTGTGACAATTATTTATGAAATAGTGCCTTAAAAATATAATTGTGAAATATATTGAAACAGTGTAACAGCGATATATCACTTCAACAACAACAACAACAACAACAACAACAACAAAGCCTTACCCCACTAGGTGGGGTCGGCTACATGGATCATACGACGCCATTGCGCTCTATCAGTAACCAAATTTTTAGGTATATTATTCGCTAATAGATCGTTCTATTAGCTCGCCAAGTGTTCGCTTTGGTCTCCCTCTCCCTCTTTTAATCGGACTCCAGATTGTTTGCTCTACCCTCCTTACTGGCGCATCTAATGGCCTTCTCTGAACATGACCAAACCACCTCAAACGATTCTCTACCATCTTCTCGCTAATAGGGGCCACTCCGACTCGTTCACGTATATGGTCATTCCTAATCCTATCCAGCGATATATCACTTCACTTTTTAAAAATTATTGCTAAACATTCAACCTTATTTAGACATATTTCTTTTGTTTGGAAGGTAGATTAAAAATATTGTCCTATAATATCACATGTAAATGCAGTTTTTTGGTGGCATTACTTGTGGCATGCTTCTCATTCGTCATTATTGGTGGTATCCTATTTTACAACTTCAGGTTGGTTACTTTACTTTTCTCAATTTTCTTTTAAACGAGTTTACTTTCTATTATCAAATTTGAAAAACCTTACCTCTTTGTGATGCATTGATGTTCCATTTGTTTTCTATCTTATCGTTGAGTTTGTGGTTGTATGCATGATAGAGAGTACTGTACTACTAGAAGAGATCTCATAAGAGAAGGAAAATTTTGTTGTATGTGAAAAATGAACAGTTAATTAAGCTATATTATGTCTTATATGAAGAATGGACATCTGACTAAGCTGTATTCTGGCATACTCTGTTTTCTAGATAACGCTGTCTGATTATTGCTAATGATGCAAAATTATATGCTTCGGACTTATATAAAGGAAAGGATTTGCTTATTCACATATTTTTACATACATTGTGTTCAATACAAACCTTGCCTAACCACTTAGAGTTCTTCTATAATACAACTTGACATATGCTTTTATTCACCTATCAGTGGTATTGATTGCTATATCCATGATTTATAAGACTGTCTGGCACAGTTATAATACCTTCTATGTCTTTTTTGTTGTCTGGTAACGTTTCCATTTTACTATTTTTTAAATTTTTGTTTAATGTTAGGATGCCTTGTATTTCTTGTGTTGTATTGTTATTATTGCAGACTCTAACTATAAGATCTTGATGTGCTTTGGGATGAAAAAGTTGTTATGCGACTTGTCAATGTCACGCTTGAGGTGCTTTGGGATGAAAACAACTTATGCGGAGACTCTGTAAAGGACTTTTTTAGCATATAAAATAACATAAATTCTTGTCTCCCAATGAGACACTTTTGATAGCCTTTAATTTTTCATCAACCAAGCTATCCATGTGAGCATGAAGCAATTAAAATTTTCTTCATTGTGACCCATGTTCTCAGTCCCTATGCTGACTATGCTTTTTGCATATTAAACTGCTGCATCCAGGTTCTTGATTATCTTGTATATATAAAAGGCCATTTACTGTTTTGTCAACTCCTTATATTAAGGAGTCACTCCAGATCATTAGTTGCATGAGATGCAGCCCTCCTTTTTCAGTTAACCTACTAGTTCACACATTTTGTGTATGCCTAATTATGGTTTGATATTTTAACTTAGGGACAAGAATCACTCTCTGGAGGATTGTTTCTGGGAAGCTTGGGCATGCCTCTGTTCATCTTCTACGCATTTACGAGTATGATCAAGTAGCAGAGAATGAGAAATGAGACTTAAGTTTTTTCCTTATCTGTATTTACTACTTTCTGGCGTGCCCATGGAGACACCAAGTGTATAGAGCTTGTCATCTATATATGAGTAGATAAATAGTACCTTTTGTCTATATTCATGACACTGTTACAACTACGTTATCCTTTGTTTGACAGCAAAAGACACGTTTTGAACGTATTCTTGGTCTTATTCTTGCAATATGGGGAATATTGTTCTATTCCCGCTTGTTAAGCACAATGAGTGAACAGTTTAGAGTAAGTTTTAAGTTGGCATAGATGAAATACTGTTGATTTGCATTCTATTAAGAGTTTCATAAGAATCATTTTCTCGTGGCAGATTAACATGCAGAAAGTTAGAGAAGGAGCACAATTGCAGGTTATGGAGAGAGATCATATTATAATTTGTGGAGTAAATAGTCATTTAATATTCATACTGAAACAGCTAAACAAATTTCATGAATCTGCAATCCGCTTAGGTACTGCTACGGCTAGGTAATATATCCTAGCTTTGATTTATTTTTTTCTGTGTATATGATATTAGTTTTTGGATCCTTATATCAAATGTTTGAAATCTGAAGAAAACAGAGAATTCTTCTTTTATCTGATCTTCCAAGAAAGCAGATAGAGAAGCTTGGTGACAGCTTCACCAAAGATTTGAAACATGTTGATGTCCTCACTAAAAGGTAAAGTGCTTTTTCGTTTCACTTTTTGCTGCTTCAATAATATTGAATGTTTCATATTTCTATTTCTATTTTTGAGCACTTTTCGAAAGATTTTTAGAGAACTTAGGTTATATTTTTTTTGAGAGAGAAAAAAACTTAGGTTATATTATAATATATCTTATACATTGAAGTGCAAAGGTACATCCAAAGAATCACTTATGTGGTTTAGTATTCTTCAAATTGTTATGGAGAGAAACTTAACTCACCAAACATTGGTCTTTAGTGTAGCAGTATTAGATTTTCCAACAATATGATTTTTGAAATGAAAGCAAACACAAGAAAGGGAAGCTCTATGACCCAAAAATATACAAGAGGAATACGGACCACCTTTTTGTAGATGCCACATATTCCAAGGTGTATGGAGTACCGCTCATATTGACTGGGTAAGCAGTAGGTCAGATAATGAATTCTGGACATCTTTCAGGAAGGATGGGCAGACACTCAACATCGTCACATATCAGTCTAAATGGGAGCAAATTTTGTTTTCACTGTATTATGGGTTATTTGATTACAGAGAAATGATGTAACCTTTCAAGGGGGAAGATACTGTACACAGAATGTTGTGGCCCGTGCAAAAATTCTGGCGTGAGAATGGGTGGCAAGAAAATGAACTCTTTATGTAACCTGTCACTTCAATAATTTTTTGACATCAATAAATGGTTTTGGATGATTAACATTCTGGTTATTATACATATATATATATATATATATATATGTATATATATATATATATACAAAAAAGTATTCAACAAGAGCTATTATCGAATACTGAGAAACGCCTTCTCAAAAAAGAATAGAGAAACAAAATAGCAAGTCAAGTGGCGAAAATATGGTCTGTATTATTTAGAATGTACCTTGCATTACATGTGAGGTTTGACATGTCTTGTCTTGACTTAATTTATGAATTGATTCTCCTCAATTCAACTTCTATCCCCAACTTCAGTATAGAACTTTTGTTTATTTACAATCATGATCCCATCATTACATTTAGTCCATGTAAGTTTAGCATACTTCCACATTCTTTCGCCTCCTGCATATGAACAATTCACAATTTTTGTTACTGGGTTATCATCAATGATTATATGCTCATGATTATTTTTGCATCATCCATGACCATGTGTTAAGAATTGATATTAACATCAGGTGGTTTATCCTTAACATCACATTGCCTACAAAAATATTCATGAATTTCTTTCCCATGTAAATGTGCTCTACTGTGTATGTTGTATTCAAAAGTGATTTATTTGATGACTTTTTGTGGGGATAAATGATACTCCATCGTGAAGGGAAAGCCAGAAATTTAGTCATTAATAGATGATGAATTAGAATGAAAAAGGTCTATTCATTACAACAGAAGACTGTCTAATTCTACTCATGGTTCATGAATGACCATAGCCTTACAGATGGACTATTCTGCCAATTTAAACCATTAAATTCCTTCGTAAAAGATGACCACATTAATGTTTAGTTTGATCATATTTCCCTCAAAGAGTGTTCTCAAATCATGTTTTCTGTTTGTATGCATATTCAGAAAGTAAACAGAGTATTAATGAGTAATTAACTTGTTTCCTTATTGGAAAATTTCTAGGTTCTGTGTCAGTATGTATCTGAGTCTTTTGCAATGTTTAAGAAAACATCTAAATTTTCATCTGTTTTTAAATGTGTGAGTGCCATCTTTAAGCTATGGCAAATGTAAATCAGCCATGATTTTGACTCTTAATACACAATTTACTAAATCTTTGTACATTGAAATATGTTAGAACTAATTAAAAAGATTTGGTATAATACTTGGATGAGTACAGGAGGTTAGTTTTCATTCATTTTTATTTGCATTGTAAAATATACAGAATATAACCCTCGAAACAACAATGTACAGATTTAAAAATAATTAAAGAAAGAAAAAGATAGCAGTTCAGTATTAAAACTGGATGAGTGCAAAAGGCACTCATCCTTTACACTCAAAAAACAATAAGAAGAAATGAAAAGACAAAGGTCCTCCTCTCACTCTCTATTCATAGGCCATGCAATAGTGTTATCCACATAACAGTTATCAACCCTAAAAACAACATAATTATGCCGAACTCAAATGGCCAAGATGTAGACCAACTAAGCAGCCTCTGTTGTGTATATTTACAAATGTCCCAGCTGGGGAGCTACCTGCCCTGAAGATCACCTAGTAGTCCTAAGCAATCATAAGAAGGTGGTTAGAGTCAACTTCCCTCTTTATACGTGCAAGAAGTATTTGGAGAAGCAATGCAGTCCTATATTGTAGTGTGTATGTATAAATATAATTTTTTTTTCTTTTCTCATGGTTTTGATAAGACAAGAATTCATATACACACATTCAATAGGATACTTGCTACCAAACATAGGACTTAATCCCTATTGAACAAGGAATGGAATGACACACGATATGGATTTTCCTTTCCTCTGTTTTTGGGTCCATCATATTTGAAACATTAACAATAAAATATGTTATTACGAGATTGTCTTTTTTAAAGAGATTAGGATGTTAGGTTTATGTAGGTGATCTTTTTTGTCATTTTGTCTAAATATAAAAGAGTGAAACTACTATGGTGTATATGATTTTTGACAGATATCACTGGTTTTGTTTTATGCCAATGAGATATGATTTGTGCATTTAAAGAACAATAAGAACTGTCACGCTTTTAGTTGATTAAAATCACTTTTATGATTGCAGTTGTAGTCTAAGCATGACAAAGTCTTTTGAGAGAGCAGCAGCAAACAGGGCACGCTCCATTATCATTTTACCCACAAAGGATGACAGGTAAACCTTGCTTGTTGCATGTTGTCAATTTTCGCAGTAAAAATATCTCTTGTTTGATGCCATCTGGTACAAAGAAAGGGAAGCACCTAAACAACTTAGCATATGCTTCAAATGAATCAGATAAGTGTAAGATGATCACAAGTTAAATCTGGTGTTGCACCTGTCTCATCTACTTTTCTTGATTTCTGTCTTCAATATATCTTTATAACTTCTGATGTCGAATGAAATCTTTTAGATGCAAAAGTTCTCATCATTTTGTTTATGAAAAACAATCAAACTGTATGTTCTTTGATGTTTTTACTTCTCAGTCACTTCTTTACACAGTCCACAAGTCAACCTGAAACTCTGCTGACCTCTAATGGCAAATGGGTGATATAAGTCAGTGAAGATACTATGACTGAAAATGATCTAAAAGTTCTTCTAAAACGTTTAAGCTTTTGCAAATATGTCTAATGGGCGAAATATTTGATCTTTAAGAATTAAATTTGAGGTATATACAAATTTATCTCACCATTCAAAGCATGTTCTACACTCGATAATGTTGCTTCTATTGTATTGTGGAATCTCTGGAAACTCAAAAACAAGGGTTTTAGTTGTTTGGTGCCAGGAAAAACATAGGTGCACCACCCTCTCAGCCAGAAAAAAATGATTAGAAACTACATGGTGCATCCTGAAAGAACTCAATCAAGTTGATGTAGCACAAATAAGATAGAAGATAGAGTTCTAGTTGT
Organism: Pontederia paniculata; assembly: GCA_001647135.1. Taxonomy (NCBI): domain Eukaryota; kingdom Viridiplantae; phylum Streptophyta; class Magnoliopsida; order Commelinales; family Pontederiaceae; genus Pontederia; species Pontederia paniculata. Next base: position 22,342 of record LTAE01007200.1, read on the forward strand.
TGCACAAATCAAGTTCGGAATCTATATATTGTTATTATTTATTGTTTAATTTTTTAAATTGTTTAGGATTTGATTGTAAAAGCTTAATAAATAGGCCCAAACTCTTTATTTGTTATTAACTTTATTCCAGAAACTTGTGTGGTTATCTTCTTTGGCGGATTCCAAGTTCATGAAAAATATTCTATAAACCATCCAATTAAGCCTCATAATAAGCCTGGAATTAAACGAATGAATTTTCCTTTAGAACTCCATGAGTAAATGTGAGTTTCCATATACTTTAATTTCTTGAATGAAGCCACCTCTTCCTTCTCTGCTTTGAATAATGGTAGACCATTATGTCACGCGCTTATATTTTTCTAAGTGCGTGCAGCCTTAGTTCTTTACACCAAGAAACTAAGTTAGCCTAAAAAACTTGTCCAAAACATCGATGTTCTGCAAAGCGTCAATGCTTTGCCCCAAAACGTTCCTTCAATGACAATGCGGAATTTAACACCAAGAGATGGGGAAATGAAGTAATTTCATTGCAATAATATAGTTACAACACAACTAAGACATAAACCAGCCTTAGCACAATCTCTAGCCTGTAAAACAAAATCTTGGAGATCCCTTTGCCTACCACATCAATGCCTTGGCATTGCATATATATAAGCCTACAAGGTAGTTATAGAAATCACTCATACATGTAATTACCCATTACAACTGCCCAATGGCTGTCAAAGACCCCTCTTTGACTTACAATTCTTCCTAAAAACCCCCTAACCGCCGCTGCAACTGCCTAGCATCAGTTCTGCACGCCAGTCCCTGTCCCTGCTGAACATCTCCGCACCCATGGGCGCGCCCATGAATTTCCCTGGGCGTGCGCATGGTTTTCCTGGGCTACGCCAACACATGCCCAACAACCGCCGCGCCACTGTTGCTCTGCATCCTGTTGCCTGCCAATCAATGTTTTCATGGGCGCGCACACGGATTTCCTGGGCGCGCGTCGACACACGCCCCTGCGCTGCCGCTCCTCTGCAACTCCGCTGCCCTGTGCCGCACACCGGGCACGCCTATGATTTCCA
>LTAE01007201.1:6639-20011 GCA_001647135.1 Pontederia paniculata
AGTTCAGCCTTGTCTTCGGTCGTCCTCTCAATACCTTTGGTCGACCGCTCAGTCTTTGACTCTATTTCTTTGACCTTTGCTCTTCACATCGGTCGACCACTTCTCAACCTTTGGACGACTGCTGCACACATGTGATCTTCCTGTTATGTCTTCCATGTGCATAGGTCGTTCGTTCATCAACTTCGGTCGACCTATCATTCTCTGAACATGAAAATTTTGTCTTTCACAACATAATTCAACAAGCTTATCAGTCCAAACTAAGTTCCCTCACAAATTTGTGATAACCAAAATAATCTCGGGATCCTAGATTCAACACCTCCAAATAACCATCCACCCAGCTGACCAAGAGAAGATCACCTTCACCTGTCCTTATGGCATCTTCGCCCATAGGAGGATGCCTTTCGATCTTTGTAATGCACCCGCAGCCTTCCAAAGATGCATGACTGGTATATTTTCTGAATATATTAAAAAGATTATGGAAGTGTTCATGGACGACTTTTCAGTCTATGGCCCTTCCTTTTCTGATTGTCTCACAAATCTTGAGCAAGTGTCGCACAGGTGCAGGGAAGTCTACCGAATGCTCAACTCGGAAAAAATGTCATTTTATGGTTAATCAAGGTGTGGTCTTAGGACATGTGATCTCAAACCAAGGTATTGAGGTGGACCCTACCAAGATTGAAATTATCACAAAGTTGCCCCCACCTGTAAACGTTAGGGGTATCCGAAGATTCTTGAGTCATGCCGGTTTCTAACGGAGGTTTATCCAAGATTTCTCCAAGATAGCCAAACCCCTGACAGATCTGCTGCACAAAGACGTAAACTTCATATTCGACGAAGCATGTCTCTTGGCCTTCAACAAAATCAAGGAAGCTATGACCTCAGCTCCAATCATACAACCTCCAGATTGGACCCTACCTTTCGAGGTTATGTGCGACGCCAGCGACAACGCAGTGGGAGCGGTCTTGGGTCAAAAGAAGGACAAGCTACAATGTTATCTACTACGCTAGCAAGACACTCGATCCTGCACAACAAAATTATACAACCACCTAAAAAGAGTTGCTAGTCGTGGTTTATGCTATGGATAAATTTAGACCCTACGTCATTGATTCCAAGGTGATCGTGCATATCGACCATATGGCGTTGAAGCATCTATTCTCTAATAAGGAAGCCAAACCTAGGCTAATCAGATGGGTGCTGACTTTACAAGAATTCGACCTCGAAATTAAGGATCGAAGTGGGGCTGAGAGCCAAGTCGCCGACCATCTATCCAGAATACAACTACCTCCAGACTTCAAGGGCGATCGATCCCCATCAGGGATCTACTACCATACGACTACTTGCTGGCCCATATCAGCCAAGGTCCACCCTGGTTCGCCGACATAACAAACTATCTGGCGGATAAGGTGGTACCTCCAAACCTTACCCCGCAGCAAAAGAGGAAATTCTTCACTGAAGTCAAAAGTTACTTCTGGGATGATCCCTTACTCTTCAAGGAGTGCCCAGATGGACAACTAAGAAGATGGATAGTTGGCGAAGAAATTCTCAAGGTTATTACCGAATGTCACACCCCACCTCATGGAGGTCATGGGGGAAACCAAATAACTGCCACCAAGATCTTACAAGCTCGATTCTATTGGCCGACCTTATTCAAATACGTTCATGCTTATGTCTCAACATGTGATGGCTGCCAAAGATCAGGCAACATTGGGAAGCGCCAGGAGGTTCCCCAAGAAGAAATTCAAGCAACGGAGATTTTTGACATATGGGGGGTTGACTATATGGGCCCCTTCCCACGTTCCGGTCCTTACAAATACATCCTGGTGGTGGTCGACTACTTCTCAAAATGGGTGGAGGACATACCTACTGCAAGGTGCGACTCAGCCTCCGTACATAAGCTTTTTATGAAAACTATTTTCCCACGATTCGACATGCCTTGAGTCTTGATAAATGACAGGGGGAAGCATTTTTTGGAAAATCAATTTGAAGCTATGCTAAGGAAACATGGAATCCACCATAAAGTCTCGACCCGCTACCACCCGCAGACATGCGGACAGGTTGAGGTAAGCAATCGACATATCAAAGCCATCCTTGAAAGGTGGCATCGAGGTCAAGGAAAGATTGGAGCTTCAAGCTCCCTTATGCTTTGTGGGCTTACCGAACAGCTTACAAGACTTCCCTTGGAGCATACAGACTAGTATTCGAAAAGGCTTGCCACCTACCAATCGAGCTCGAGCACAAAGCGTATTGGGCGATCAAGTACCTCAACCTCAACCACAAGCTGCTGGTGAATTTAGAAAACTCCAAATGAATGAATTGGACGAAATCCGACACCAAGCTTACAAGAATGCCAGCATATATAAACAAAAAACTAAGTTATGGCATGACAGTCGGATTCAAAACAGAAAGTTCAATGAAGGTGACCCGAGCTACTTTTCAATTCTAAACTTCGTTTCTTTCCAGGGAAACTAAGATCGAGATGGTCGGGGCCCTTCATCATCAACAAAATCTATCCATCATGTGCAGTCCAACTCAGAAATGAGAAAAGGGGAACTATTCACGGTAAACGAACAAAGAATCAAGACTTACCTAACTAGGTTGATCCAAGATTCACAAGATGAGCCCCAACCTCATGACCCACCTAAAAACCCCTAGAAGAAGAAAGTCCAGCCAGAGACTTTAAACATGGCGCTTTCTGGGAGGCAACCCAGAGTTTTTTACTAATCCAATTTTATTTTTCGTAGGAATAAAGCAGTCAACCAGTTTAGTGCGACCCAACCTCTTTAAGGTTTATGGGTTAACCTAAGTACCAAAGGGTCCCTCGTGCGACCTTAACCAGAAATTACCTATCTATCGGGCCCACAACCCAAAACCATAAAGGCCCACTTGGCCCACGTGCAAAATCGGTAGTATCAGGCCGACCCATACACCTATGCCCTATAAGTAACCCATGGAGAGAGAGAAAACCCTACATCACCCTTATTTGTGCCGACAAAGAAATTTCCTCTGCCTCTTTCACCTGCCGTACGAGAAGCAAACGCTTGCACAACCACCACCAACCTCTGTAAACCTCCATATCTCACCCGTACAACCACTTTCCAAAAATCTCGTGAGATGGTGGCTACACGCGAACAAGCGACGGGGAAGATATGGAGGCCGAAGTCAAAGGAAAGATGGGGGCGCACACCTGAAGACCTTATTGATCTCGATAGTGTTCCAGCCATGGCCAACCCTGATGCACCGGCGACTACTGACACAGCATCTGCGAGCAACCCTGTCCCTCCGAGCAGCCCTGAACTATGGAAGAAGAAGAAGAAGAGCGCCAAGATGAAGCTCCTTCTTCACCAGGAGAAAAAGCACGGCCACAAAAAGGCCAAGAAGAAGAAGATCGCGGTAATCTCTAACGCTGCGACACAAGAGGAAGCACCAGCTGCACCCGTCCTCTCTCTTGTTCAGGAAGAGGTGATGGAAGTGCCTGCGGAGTCTACTCCTCTAGCTTTGCCCACCAACGTTGTCACACCCCCTACAAAGATCATCAACGCCTCCATCTGCAGCAACGTCGCCACCAGCCCGAGCGATCTTCGAGCCTGCGTCCCCAACTGCATCGCAAAGGATGGAGGTAGTCGAACAGACGCTGAGCTCCATCCCTCCTTCACTGATGCCACCGCTAATGGAAGATACACCACTACTCAGTCCTTCACCAAGCCCCGACCTTGGCGGAACAGGCACATAAGAAGGGGATGCAGATGTAGACATCCTTAGAGGAGAATAAGCCCTACTTCAAGGGGAGCAAACCTATATCAAGGGAGAGGAGGAGCAAGACTCACCCGGAGAGGGTAAGGAGGCCTAATCTGATGAAGATCAAGACCTTGCCTTTGAGGACTTGGAACCCGGCGAGTTGATTCAGCGCCCCGCCACCATCATCTTCAGCGGCGACAAGCAAGAGAACCACTACAATATGCTATCCAGTCGAAGCTTCATCCCAACGAAATACCTGGATGACGCGACCCTGAACATACTAGGCTTCCTCAATGACTTCGAGACCCAGATTAAAAAGATGGGGGCCAAACAGTTCTTCTTCAAAAGCTGGATCACATACCCAGAGATTGCACATGAATTTGTGAGATCCTTGGACATCTCCAGAAGAACTGCTTCGTTTCGGCTCTTCAACAGAGACTACAACTGGACCTTCAACCGGTTTGCTAGGGTATGGGGGTTTCCTAAAAAGCCGATCGACAAGAAGGAAACATGTTATAACAAGCAACGCACCTGGCGGCTGATCACCGACATTGATGAAGAGTACAACCGAAATGCTAAGGCGTCGAGCATCTCAAATCTTGTGGTGAAGTACCTCCACCGTGTGCTCGCCAGCACTATTTTCAGCCGCGCCAACACGAAATAGATGGTCCGAGAAAGCAAACTCTATGTAATTTGGAGCTTCCTCAAAGGCTTAACCATCAACATCACCGAGCTTGCCTTGAGGAACTTCTTGAAGTTCGGTAGCCAGAAGAGTGGAGTCATCATCTTCGGAGGATTGTTTACACCAATTGTTGAAGCCTGCCGACTCGATTTTTACGATATGGATGCCTGCTCGAGCACCGTGGGAAAGGTAGACCTCAACACCCTCCTGAATATGAAGATTATTGCACAGATCGATGGGCTCTTCTACCTGAATATCCCATTCTCAGCTCCATTACGTCTCCCCAACTCCTCCAAGACTTCAACCGCCAAGGGAAAGAATTGGGTCCTACCGCCTGTCCGCTATACTGATCCAGCGAGCGATGAAGACCAGGAGGAACTCGAAGCACCAACCCCAGCTGCCAAGAAGAAGGACATCCCCCCAGCAATTCAAGTAGCTCAACCCCACCCTCCCACCTCCAGCACATCAGTTGCCACGCCGGACGCTTACGCGACCCAAATGGCAACGCAAAATGCTTTGATTAAATCCTTGCGTGTGCAGAGCGAACAACAGCAGAAGGATCTGAAGAAGGTCATAAAAATACTAGGAGAGCATGCAACCAACATTAAGCGACGTGAACAACGCCTGGGAGCACAACAATCAGCTCCCAGAATTACACCCCCCAGCTCTTAAACCTCGGTCCTCTCCCACCTTGAATCAACACTAGGACAATGTTGATTTTAAGTCTGGGGGAGACAATGGTACTCTCTACACCTTTTTATCATTATTTTTGTACCATTAATCGATTTGTATCTAGATTTTTCTGAGATTTCCTGCATTTGGTCCCTGACCACTCTGAAATTGTCCCCTAGCTATTGAACTTGACCCTGTAACCTGAACCTGTCTATTTGCTTACCCCAAGCTAAAACATTTTGCTTGCACTAAACTCACAAATTAGAGAGCATTATGAACATGTTTTCATAACTCACAGTCCTAATATTTTTAGATTCTTGAGGACTTGTAAACTCAAACATAAAAAGAACTAACATGGCTCTGAATTAGGATCAAAACCTAGGCAACTTGTCAAAATTTTTGAAATAATCCTGATCTTAGATTTAGAAGCATAACCTCTATCCCCTTGGATCGAAAAATTATTGAAAAAAGAAAGCCATGAAAAAGAAATAGGTTCATCCCCCAACCTACTTGTGTTACCGACCTAAGCTAGAAAGGTTGTACCTACTATGCATCTCTACCCAGAGATTCAAGTATGTGATGAACTTCACACCCTGAGCACCCCACCAGAGTATTTTGGGAAGAAATGTGTGGGATAGTGTTGTGGGAAACCCAAACTTGACTACTCCTCTTTCTACGACACGAGTATTGCACCTTCTCGAAAGAAAAGCAAGGCTTGTGTTGAGGGGGTCAAGTTAAACCTTTCCTGTCCAAGTAGAGAAACACATGTGGGCTTAGTTGAAAAATGAATTATATGTAAGATGGGGGTGAAAACAAGTGAGGGCTAAGTTAATCGTTCAGTCTACAAAGGAAGGGCTCAAGTCTAAGATAGGTTGAACCTAGTACAACATGTTGGGGTAAGCTCTCGAGCAAGCCCTATTCCTTAGTTACAATGATCCCTACTTAGAGTCTTAGCCAGTTAATAATTTGTAATTGGTGCTTAAGGATTGAATATCTGAGGTCTAGGTAAATTGATACTTGTTTATTTTGTGACCAGATTTGGGCAATCATATCTTTTGATCTTAATTTCTCTAATTTATTTGCTTGAGGACAAACAAAAATTTAAGTTTGAGGAAATTTGATGACAGAAAAGGGTATAACTAAATAGCTTGACCCAACCTCCGAAAAACTTACCCGATCTCCATTTTTGTAAACAATATCTGCTGATTTATTTCCATTTTTTGCACAATGAATATTCAACATCATTATTCTTGAGTTTTGGGATTCTGAATTAATTTAAGGAGGTTTTAACTGAATTCCCTGATTTCAGTTAATTAAACATTCGAATTTTTAAAATCCTTTCCATTTTTGTGATTGTAGCCGAGCAATCGGGGCAACTTCCATAACTGACACTCGGATTTTGTGGAGCTGACCCCTCACCTGGCGAGATTTTGGGGATTTTTTATTCTGGTGTTCTTCTCACCTCCGGATTTTGGGGAAGCGCAGGGGAAGGTCTAAGGATGACATTGAGGAAAATATAAGGAGGAAAAAGACGACGTGCGCGAAGGGGAGGAGGACGGACGCCAGAGATTTTGGGGATTTTTTATTCTGGTGTTCTATCTATGTTTTTATTCCGGTGAACTATGTTGGCCGAACTATTTTCTGAGTTTGTAACTGCTAGCTCCAGGATGTCCGACTAAACTCTTATTGCCGGAATCCTGGCGGAACCTCTATTTCTATCTATTCTGCACTGAAATATTTTGGATGTTATCTTCTATATCGCCTACTAGATCTCGTGTGTTGAATCGCATGTAGTATTTTATGTTTATGTTTTCTTGTTATTTGTTTGGTTCTTCCCAAGTGTGCACTATCCATAAGGACCTTATAGTGTTGCCACCTTCACACAATGAGCCGAGAGGTTAGTGATGAAGCTTGGGGGAACCTTAGTCCAGGTTATGCCTTCTGAGTTAGAGGATAGGTGAGAGTTTGCCCCTACCTCTGGTGCTTGACTCGGAGCGAGTAGCAGCAATCTTGAATTTGACTTATAGACTCATATATAGAGGTGAATTGAGTTACCTTGACCTCAAGAACCGCTTGATAGGTAGCTTGGGGATCAATTCTCTTAGCCGGCCCCACGAGCATACCCCACGAGAGGGCTTGCTGTGAGAGTAGGGTGATGCTCCAACCTGAGAAAGCTCTCTAACTGAACCTTTAGATTCCCCTTGGAAAAGAGGTTAGTGCACGCTGAGAGGCGGTACCCCTCAGGAACTTGGGTGTCAAGATTTATAATCTTTTATCGAGATTTAAGATGGTGAGCTCTCCTCCTAGAGAGAGAGTGTGGCTATTGCCATATTACATTTGGTCAAGCCTTGAGCCTCCATTACGAGAGCGGGAAGGTGAAAGGTAGAACAATCAACGAGAGCGGGGTTGCCTTGACCCATGGTATAAGGGCCTAGATGACTTTTTATATTTTCACGTGAAAGAGCTGATGGATGAGATTCAGATGTGAACCCAAGGTTCTGGTGTCCTCCCATTATTGAATTTATCTTTCTTTTAATTTATATTTTAAAAATCCAAAAATTTATTTGTTTCAATTTGATTACCCTCACCTATTCTGTTTAGACTTGGACATCTAGTGTCAAGCCCCAACCGCGAGAGCTTGACCTAGGAAAAGTGGAAGCAGAGGCGTGAAAACAAAGTTTCCCTGTGGATCGATAACTGAAGTACTCAATGATTGTCGTCTACTTGCGGTGATAAGAGTGTGCTAGGTTTAAAATTATTAAAATTTGAAGTGAAGACAATCCTTTACAAGAAGCTTGACCCTGGCTTTACGCCCTAACCTGTGGTCATTCTCTATCGTACCCCACACTTCGCATCAGGCATTTTATTTCTTTTGGAAATATTTCTTATTCTTTGATAGTTATCATAGCTTTGTACAAATGTATTCACACCTCGAAACAATGTTGGCCAATAAATAGTCAGGTTGCAGAATTCTCATTGATGTTCTCTAAATTCCTCTATGTCCTCCATGGGAAAAGTTATGACATTCTTCAATTATTCTGTTGACTTTATATTTGGGGACACATCTTCTAACATTTCCATATGAGCATCTCTTGAAAAATATTTGATCATTGTAATAGTATTGTTTTAATTGAAAAAGAATTTCTTCTTCTCTTTCCTTGTCATTTCTAATGGTAAGTATTGAGCAGCTAGAAAATTCGTAATATCAGCAAACCTATGTATATATATGACCCTAATGCCATTAATGCCTACAAGGAGTCAATGTCATTAATGGGGGACTAAGGTTTCTGGAGAGATAATCATGAACTACCCTAGGAATCTATGTTACCATAAAGAAAGTGATTCCTAAAGCTCAACCCAGACTAAGCCAATATCAATAATGTGGGTAGAGTGGGGAATTTCTAAGCTGACAATGGAGTATTATAATGAGAAATTTCTAACGGAGATAGACAACTTAGGATACACAATGCTTCTAGATATATATACAATCAACTAGTAGAAAGGAAACTTTGCTAGATTTTATGTTGAGTTGGATCATTCATGCCAATTCGATTCATGGGTGCATCACAAGCCATATCTAATTGTCAATAAGGGAATACAATTGGTTTGTTTTAATTTTTGAACATAGGGGCATCAATAGGAAAACACTAACAAATCTTAAGGGCAGTTTCGCAACCAACACCCCCTTCATGATTCACAAAAATATTTCCTTGAAACAAGAAGACATACAGCTTCATGCTAAATATTCCTATGATGAATTGGTGAAAATTTTATGGCCATCAAGGCATAAAAGTTTTAATATTATATGGTGTTCGGGAAGGCCTTAAACAACATGTTGTTTCCATTGGACAATAATCCACGAAGGACTCCATCACCAAAAGGGAACGGCGCGATCATTTTGTTACATGCTCAAATATAGAATATTTTATGTTTTAAATTCATCATTTATATTTGTATAAATTTTGGTAGTAGGTATTTATATAACTTGTTTATTAATTTAATTAATCATATATATCTAAGAAGGTATTTATATTTTTGAAGATTTTCTTGTGGATCGTTGTTGTTGGGGTGGAATGTACTTCACGACAACAAATCGCTAATTTGGTTATTGGTCCAACCAAAAACTCGAGAAATCACAATTATATGATCAAGATTGAGCTTCTCTTATACCAAATGTTAGGATCATATTCGAACTAAAAACCTAACTTGGTTGCTTCGAGAGGATCATACCTCCCACTTCTAAGGGGTTAAACCTCCAATAGACCACTTCGAAAGGGTCAAGCCGCCAAGATAATGACTCCAATCGAGTTATCAAAAAAATTAATTCTTCTGGCTTAATGGGGAACTAAGCATTTAGACATGCATGGGGAATGATAATGGACTATCCAAGGGATCTATATTACCATAAAAAAGTGGTTGCGAAAATTCAACCCAAACTAAGCTAATATCAATAGTGTGTGTAGAGTGGGGAATTCCGAAGCTTCCAATGGAGTATTATGCTGAGAAATTTCCAACGGAGATAGACAACTTAGGATTCCACCAATTGTCATTCACTCCATTTTTAGCGTGATTTGATAGTTGCTAAAACGATTCTAATACTCTAGTATTGTAGTTGATTATCGAATCTTGATTAACTCATCCTCTTGATATCTTGGTATTAGTACTTTTTTGCAATTATGTTGGGAATTTTCTTCAATATACAAATGTAGATAAAAATTTAATTGTGAAAGACGATCATGATATCTCATTCTTTTGATGAGTTGATGTAATAGCTAATGGTAACAAGAGGATGATGGGGCATGATAGTAGCAAATGTGGTGGATGACTGCAGAAAATTATCTTGTGAATTATTTTTGTTGGGCTGGGATGTACGTCACAACAATAGATCGATAACCAGGTCATTGGCCCAACCAAAAACCCGAGATATCACAATTATTCTACCAAGATGAAGCTGCTCTTATACTAAATGTTAGGATCATATTCGAACTAAAAACCTAACGTGATCGTTTCGAGAGGATCAAACCTCCCACTTCTAAGGGGTTAAACCTCAAATAGACCACTTTGAAAGGGTGAAGCCGCCAAGATAATGGCTCCAACCGAGTTATCAAAAAAATAATATTTCTTGTAATATGATAATAAAGTTCCAAGGGGTCAATATTTATAAGGTAAAACAAATAATCCTAATAAATGCCAAACTTTAAAACTAATAAAAGGAAATATAATCCTAATCAAATATTAAACTTAAGATAAGGTAACTAGGTTTTTATCAAGTAGGAGGATGGGAAGGGCGTGTGAGAGAGTCAAGACGTTGAGTGTGGAAGGATGCAAGGGCAATAGGATGTCAATTGTTGGTAAGAGATTTGGTGAGGAGGGAAGCCAGAGCCGAGAATGATCGAGTCACCACTTCATCTCCTCCCAACAAAATGAGAACATCATGAGATAATGGATTTCATATCTTGTATACTCTAACTTAAAATCGGTTAATTAAATCTTGTCCATTGACGAGCAAGGAACAACAAAGATCAACTTGTTCATGAACTTAAACGATCAATCATGGATTTTTTCAGCAATGAGTGAGATCTGTTCTGCAAGGATGTTGAGAAAAGTAGCTCGGCAGATAACATATATATAATATATATTAGCGTTGAATTCCTCGAATAACTTTAAAAATAATAATTTTCTTATATATATATATATATATATATATATATACTTTAGCATAATAGAATATTTAAAATATGATATTAAAACATAAAATTCTTTACCACTTTAATATCTCTTATTTTAACTAAACATGAACTCCCAGACTAAGCCAATATCAATGGTGTGTGCAGAGTGAGGAATTCCTAAGCTACCAATGAAATACTATGATAAGAGATTTCTAACGGAGATTTTTACCAATGATGTATTATTAATAATCCACGAAGGACTCATGGTCAAAGAGGAATGTCACTACCATTTTGTTATATGCTCGAATACCTTTAAAACTTCTCATTTTTTCAATTAAGTAAATAATAATATTTTATAACTTTGTTGTTATATTGAGAGGCCAATATATATTTAGGAATGTGTAGTCTTAAGAAAGTTTGTTTATCGATTTTATGAAAAAAGTAACACTTTATTAATTTTTTTACCTTACTAATTTTATTAATTTTTTAGTGATGATAATATTAAATAACACTTTATTTTGTAAGATGACAAATATAACATATTTTATGTTTTAATATCATCATTTATATTTGTATAAATCTTGGTAATTTGTATCTACATAATTTATTTATTAACTGAATTAATTTTATATATCTTAGAAGGTATTAAAAATATAGATTACATTTCAGATAATATTTATTAAAAATTCTTTTAGTACACATTGCTTGCGCTCACGGGCGTGAAGCCCCTATATAATGACCGTGAATTTCAAAATTTTATTGATTCATACTCCAAATTGACTCTAGATTATTCCAAAGCCCATATGTTCCATAGGAATAGGAGCTCGAGGGTCTACCAATATAAAGGGGAAGATTTGGGACCATCAGAATGCCAAATGCCCTGGACACAAAAATAAATGATATGTAGACTCTTACTCCAAAAATTAAAGTGAGACGATAGATAAAATAATGCATGTGATAACGAATTTGGTAAAATTCTGACTAAATATGATATAAAAAAAATGACTAATTTAGCATGCATCATTTCTCAAGATCGTCCAATAGGCCAAGCGTCCTCAACGATTCTATATCAAGGAATATGGTGGTGAAGAATTTTGTAGTCTATAGCTTGTCGTAAAATAATTTTATTATTTATCTCTGAACTCAATTTGAAAGGGCCACCTGAGTCATTCTTATTGGGCTAGATTAGGCTAAGATGGCGGTTGAATGTGGCATAGTAAGTAGTATCCATGGTGATGCTACCAACCAACTCTTGGTAGAGTGGTTGACACCTTGCTACCTCTTGTAGAGGTCAAGGGTTCAAGTCTTATGTGGAGGACGTGTGGAGGACGTAGTTTATTTTTATTTCTTGTATTAGGCCAGTTACCTTCTTATGTAACCGAAAAAAAAAATCCATGATGATGCCGGTGGAGATGACTTGACGCATTGGTTGTTTCTTCAATTTGTGGTCCAAGCACTTCTTCGTTATGTAGGGGTGTGATGTCCTTTATGGCTGGTTGTTCATGATGTGATACTGTCATAGGTGGCTCGGCGTGCTGGCTAGTTTTTTCATGTGGCAATTTTGTAGCTGCCTCTTCTTATGGGGATGTGATGTCTGTTGTCGTGGCTTTTGGCGCGGCCTTAGTTTCTTGGGTCACTTGCACTGTTGGAGTCGATTGAACAACGGTCACCAAAGGGGACACGATACTATCATTTTGTTATATCCTCGGACCCTCATGCTTCTCATTTTTTTCAATTAGTAAATAATGATATTTTTTACATTTGGTATTATATTAAGAGAATAATATTTATTTAGAAAAGAGTAATCTTAAGAAAGTTTGTTTAACAACTATATAAAAAAGTTAATTATAGTGATTTAGAACATGATTGGATTTAGTGATGAAAGTGGTTTAGATATATATTTTTTTAGACGAAATTTCTCTTTTGATTTAAACTTATAATTTTTTTGGGGACCTTATTAATTTTATTAATTTTTTTAGTGATGATAATACTAAGTAATATTTTATTTTGTAAGATAAAAAATATAGGATATCTTATGTTTGAGTATCATCATTTATATTTGTGTAAATTTTGGTAATATGTATTTACATAATTTATTTATTAATTGGATTAGTTTTATATATCTTAGAGGGTATTAGAAAATATAAAAAATAATATATTACATTTTAGATAATATTTGATTAGGAAGGGTTACAATTTTAAAATAACAATAAATTTCTTATATATATATATATATGTTAGCATAATAGAATATAAAAAAGATAATATTAAAACGTAAAATTGTTTATTACCGCCTCAAACTCTCTTATTTTAACTAAACACCAACTCCCGCCCGCCATGTTCCGCAATCCGTTCGGAATCGCCGCCTTTTTATTCCCTCCACCCAACGGCTTTTGATCTCTCTCTCGCTCTCTGATCTCTCTGCTCTCTTTGTGCGCTTTCAAGATTCAAGAAAGCGATCTGATCAAACGGAAAGAAAAAGAAGAAGAAACGATCAAAATCCTCCAGCAGCAGCATCGAGTTCTGATCGATCCATCGATGGCAGTGGCACGACGGCTCTCCTTCTCCTCCTGTGTCTCTTCTTCTTCCTCCTCCTCTTCCTCTTCCTCTTCCT
>LTAE01007202.1:0-23395 GCA_001647135.1 Pontederia paniculata
CATTTCAAAACCCTAATAAGAGAGTTGACATCCTGGATTGAACCGAGTATCTTAATTAGATTTGATTTAGTATATGCATCCTGAATAGGACATCTAAATTTCATAAAACCTAATTCTCTTGAGAAAGACTAAAAATTAAAATTGATTTATTAAAACTCAGATTTTTCTTATTTTATTCATCCAAGTCCAGTGCTCAAGTCATCATTCTGACACTTAATTATTAAATATTTACCATTATTTAATCTTTATTTTTATAATCAATAAATTCTTCAAACTCAATGTACCCCTCTCATTAAAATATTGTGTTAGATATCGGTAGAATAATTAATTCCTCATGGGATCAATACTCAACTCACCGTTGAACTATTACTTGATATAACTAGTGCACTTGCTAGCAATTTTATATGTATAATTAGCACGCATCATGTCCATAATACCTAGATTACATCATTTCCTCTTTTGGATCTGGGTATACTGGTCACAAAGTCCATAGCTATATGTTCCTACTTTCACTCCGGGATGCTCAAAGGCTTGAGCATACCATACAGCCTCTGGCGCTCGATCTTAACTTGTTAATAGACTATACATCTGGCCACATATTCAGCAATTTTCTTCTTCATATTGTTCCACCAGTAGGTTCTTTGCAAATCCTTGTGCATCTTAGTACTCATCGGGTGGATCGTGAACTCTGACTTGTAACATTCATTCAACACCTCCCTCCTAAGTGTTGCATCACTAGAGACCCAAGGCGACCTTTGTATTTGATCCCTCCATCCACAGACATGAGGAAGTCTTGAGATTCATGGCTGCACCTCTTGCACATGTGGTCAAACTCTGGATCAACTGCTTGGGCAATAATAATTCTGTTCACCAAGTCTGATTGTACTTTATGAACCATCAATGTAGCTTCAGTCATGCTAGGTCTTGGGTTCCATATGATTATATCCTTTAACTGGTTCCACATGTTACCCTCATGCTGGCAAGTGCTCCTTCCCACTTTCTGCTTAAAGCATCAACGACTGAGTTGGCCTTCCTTGAGTGATATCCAATTGTGATCTCATAGTCTGCCAGACACTTAATCCATCTACGTTGTCTCATGTTGAGGTCTTTTTGCGTGAAGATATACTTTAGGCTCTTGTGATTGGTGTAGACCTAAAAGTTTTGCCATATAGGTAATGGCTCCATATCTTCAGGGCGAAAACTAATGTTGCCAAGCCACATCATATGCGGGGTAGTTGACTTCATGCTTCTTAAGTTGTCTAGAAGCATATGCCACGATCTTGCCATGTTGCATGAGTACACAGTCAAGACTTGTGCCACAAGCATCATTGTACACCACATACCCACCACTCCTAGAAGGGATGGTCAGTACTGGTGTTGTATTTAGTCGGGTCTTCAGCTCTTGGAAGCTTTGCTCGCACTTCTGGGACTAGACAAACTTTAATCTTTTCTTTGTTAAGTTTGTCAAAGACGATGTGATCTTAGAGAAGTCCTTAATGAATTGCATGTAGTATCCTGCAGTCCCAATAAGCTACGGATTTCTCCGACATTCTTTGGTGGTGCCCAATTTGAGACAACTTCAACTTTTGCCTGGTCCACCGCGATCCCTTGCTTTGACACTATGTGCCAGAGGAACATAATCAGGTCTAACCAGAACTCACATTTAGACAACTTTGCGTATAATTGATGCTGACACAAAGTTTCCAACACGATCTTGAGATTCTTTTTGTGTTCCTCTGGGCTTGATGAGTAGATCAAGATGTCATCTACAAACAACAATGACAAACTGATTCAAATAGGGTCTGAACACTCTATTCATCAGATCTATGAATGCGACAAGCGTTCGTCAATCGAAAGGGCATCACCAGAAATGCGTAATGCTCGTATCCAGATCTAGATACGGTCTTGGGCACATCCACCTATGCAACTTTCAGTTGGTGATAGCCGCTTCTCAGGTCGATCTTTGAAAATACCGCACCCTTAGAGAGTTGATAAAAAATGTCATCAATTCGCGGTAGAGGATACTTATTCTTGATGACGACCTTGTTGAGCATCCTGTAGTCGTTGCACAACTTGAGAGAGCCGTCCTTCTTCTTCACGAACAAGACCGGAGCGCCCCAAGGTGAGACACTCGATCTAATAAAACCCTTGTATAGAAGCTCTTGTAGTTGCTTCTTCAACTCTTGCATTTTTGCAGGTGCCATCTGGTATGGTGCCTTAGAGATTGAAGTTGTGCCTTGTAACAACTCTATCCTGAAGTGTACTTCACTCTAGGGTGGCAACCTAGAGATGTCTTCTAGAAAAACGTCCATGTACTCTATGACGGCATCCAGCTACTGTGGGTCTTTCTCCTTAGGCTCAGTGCTAATGACACTAGCTAGGTAGCCTCCACATCCACTCTCGAGAAGCTACTGTACTTGCATCATCGTCACCAGCATTTTGTTGTCATTTGATGTCCTTCCTCTTATCGTCGCTTGTTGTTTGCCGTGAGAGCCGATGACCACTCTCTTCTTCTTGCATAGGAGTACAACATCATGGTATGATGGCCAATCCATACCCAATATGACATCATACTTCATCATGGGAATGACTATCAAGTCTTGCTGAATAATCCTTCCCCTCCACTATAACTAGTACATTTGGGAGGTACTCTACGGCATGGAGGGTGCCCATGGGGGTGGTATGTCCATTATATATTTCATGTCCAGTTCGGGTAGATTGAGGACAATTGCACAACCAACAACAACAACAACAACAACAAAGCCTTATCCCACTAGGTGGGGTCGGCTACATGGATCATACGACGCCATTGCGATCTATCAGTAACCAAATTTTTAGGTATATTATTCGTTAATAGANCAACAACAACAACAACAACAAAGCCTTATCCCACTAGGTGGGGTCGGCTACATGGATCATACGACGCCATTGCGATCTATCAGTAACCAAATTTTTAGGTATATTATTCGTTAATAGATCTCGTTCTATTAGCTAGCCAAGTGTTCGTCTTGGCCTCCCTCTCCCTCTTTTAATCGGGCTCCAGATTGTTTGCTCTACCCTCCTTACTGGCGCATCTAACGGCCTTCTCTAAACATGACCAAACCACCTCAGACGATTCTCTACCATCTTCTCGCTAATGGGAGCCACTCCGACTCGTCCACCTATATGGTCATTCCTAATCTTATCTTTTCTAGTATTAACACAACTGCACAACCATGAGAAATAAATGAATGTGTGGCACCCAAATCAAATAAAATAGAAGTTTGAGTCTAGCTATAAGGAGAGTACCTCTGATGACATCTTGGTTGGGTTGAGCTGGGTCTGCCTCCATGTTGTATGCTCAGCCACATACAACTGGGTTAGCATTTCTCTTGAGATACTGGGCATCCCTCCTGCGTTCAAGGTAATCTTTGATGTAGTGCCCATGCTTCCCGTAGTTGATGCAAGCATCTATCTTCTTGCGTCATTCTCTAGTATACTGGCACTCGCAGTAGTTGCATACAACTCCTCCTTGTGGTGCTTAAGGCTATTGCTGCTATGGTGGAGGTGCATCTCTAAGGATATAAGGTCTAGGGCAGTTGTCCTTATTGTTGAATCTAGGATCCCAAGATTGTTTTGAATGATCACAAATTTGTAAGTGTAACTCAGTCTGTACTAATGAACTTGTTTGAGCTGATTTCTGTAACAGGACATAGACAAGTTTCAGTACAGCGGTCGACCTGAGCTAAAGGAATGGACAACCACTGCACACGTAATACACACCATGAAGAATCATATGTGTGCAGCGGGCGTCCTAAGGATATAAACGTTCGACCAGTAGAAGGATGATGGAGGTTATATAAAAAAGGCAATGCATATGAAGGAGGAGGTATATACGGTCGGCCCAAAACATAAAGAGGGCAACCTGTATTAGACTGTGGGGGCAGTCAACAAGAAGATCGGTCGACCAGAGCTGAGGAGAGAGCGACCGACATTGATGGACTGTGGAGGGCAGTCAAGGAGAACACCGGTCGATCAAAGTTAAAGAAAGGACGACCGGAGGAAAAGGCTTCAAGGAGGAGGACGCCCGATGATTGAATAATGGGCGACCCGAAGAACACATCTTCCGACACATTTGGGGATCGGTCGTCCGGAGGGCTCAGGAGGAGACAGCGGACGACCGGAGCACTGCCAGGCCGAAGAGCGGACGTCCAGAGGGCTCAGGTGGAGACAGTGGACGCCCGGAGCAGAGGGCAGTGGAAGAGTGGTCGACCGCAGGTTGAGAGCGGGCGACCAGTGAACATCAGGCGAAGACAGAGGACGTCCGGAGGCTTGTGGTGTAGACAAGCGGGCGACCAGGTGTCTGTTAGCTGATGGGAGCCGAGGAGGCTGGAGAGGTCGACCGCAGGATTGGCGGGCGACCGGTGAAGTCTGTCAGAGGTCGTCCGGAGTCAGGAGAGGACAAGCGGTCGACCAGGTGATCTGACAGCAGAAAGGTGTTGGGCGTCCGAGGATACTGACAGGTGGTCAGTGGGCGTCCAGTGGCTGTCTGGTGCAGACAGCGGTCGTCCGAGGTTCCAGGAGGGAATCTGCGGACGACCGGTACCTGTCAGAGGAAGCCTTGGGAGGAGCGTCCGGAGATCTCATGGGAGTGAGTGGGCGACCAAGGTACTGGCAGGTGGTGAAGCGGGCGTCCGAGGAACTCAGGTGGAAGAGCGGGCGTCCGGAAATGTTCCACGGGAGCGGCAGCCATCGAGAACTCAGGAGGAGTCAGAGTTGGACCGCAGCGGCAGCCATCGAGAGCTCAGGAGGAGTCAGAGTTGGACCGCAGGTGTCAGGTGCTGACACGGGCCCGAGTCGGTCGACTGTGGGGTGCAGCGGGCGACCGAAGGATCTCGGTCTTCAGTTCCTGGGAGAGTGGACGTCCGGGATGCTGTAGTGAAGACAGCGGACGACCAGGGGAAGCTGAAGAGGGAAGTGCATGTCCAGGGTGGTCGAACGTAGGTGCCACGGGCGACCATGGATCCTGAGGGATCTTCAAAGCCAGGAGTGGGCGTCCGGGATGCTGTGGAAGACAGCGGACGTCCAGAGCGTTTGAAGATACGGGAACGGCAGCCAAGCGGTCGGTCACAGGAGATGGCGGACGACCGGTAAGCTTGTCAGGAGTCTTCAGTGCAGGTGGTGTCCAGGAGGCTGCGGAGTTCAGCGGGCGACCAGGGTTGTCGAGGATGGTCCAGGATGTCAAGCGGTCGGCCACAGGAGGTGGCGGACGACCAGGAGGCTTGGCGGACATCTTGCGAGACGGAGGTGCCCAGGATGCTGAAGGCAGCGGACGACCAGTGCAGCTGGAAGACGGTCCAGGAGGACAAGCGGTCGGCCATAGGTGACGGACGACCAGGATGCTTGGCGGACATGTCAAGGACGGTCGGCCACAGGTGGTGGCGGACGACCGTTGGAGCTTGACGGTCAGCTACACTCAGAGATGGGGCGTCCGGGATGCTGAAGGAGTTCAGCGGGCGACCATAGAGGAGTGGGAGCTGATGGAGGTCAAGATCGGTCGACCGAAGACGAAGCGCGGGCGACCGGTGGAGCTTGACCGACCTCTTCAAGTTGGAGAAGCGGACGTCCAGGATGCTGAAGGTGTTCAGCGGACGACCGGGCCAGTTGGAGAGGAGGACTCAAGTCAAGATCGGTCGGCCACAGGAGGTGGCGGACGACCGAGGGTTCTTGACTGAGGGAAAGACTTCGGACACTTGAAGCTGCGGAAGACCGGAGGCGAGCGGTGGACGACCGAAGCATCTGGCAGCAGTTCAAGTGGGGACTTCACCGAAGGAGCGGTCAACCGAAGCTGGAGCAGAGGTCGACCGGAGAAGTAGGTGAAGGTACTGTACTTGCATTAACGGCTAGTTTTCTGAGAGAGAGAGTTGGTCGTGTAGTGCAGAGTATAAATGTAATCTCAAGAGTCTTGAGAGGCTAACTTTGGCCATTTGAATTTGAGTGCTAGAACGAGTGCCTTAGTTCCCCTTTGAGGAGGGATTCGAGAGAGCTTGAGAGATTACATGTAAGAGGTTGTTCTCCTTGTCCTCAGTACAAGAAAGGAGATTTGTAGGGAGCCTTCGCCCTTGAAGAAGGACTTAGTGAACTCCGAAGATCTCGTGGAGAAGATCGAAGCAGGGACGTAGGCCAGGAGTTCGGCCGAACCTCGATAACAAACTGTGTTTGTTCTTGTGTTTGTTCTTCTTACTCTTCTTTCTTTCTATTTGTGTTTATATCCATACTTGTTTGCTTCCGCTATGCATAACACATTTAGATTAAGCAAAGAAGAACAAGAGAATTTTAATATACCAATTCACCCCCCCTCTTGGTGCCATCCTAGATCCTACACTTATGATTGTCATGCCTGACAAGGCGCTGACATTGCCAGTCCCACCTCGGTCGATTCTGGATGACCTACTGCACTTGAGATTTACCTCTGGCATCCTTACAATGATTAGCTTCATCTTTCTCCATACGCTTGGCCAACTCAGAGGCTTCATCGAGGGTCTTGCAGTTACCCCCAAGAGTCTTAGTTCTTAGGTTTGGAGTCAACCATTGGACAAAAGCGGTCTGCCCTCTCTTACTCCTCAAATCCCAACTTACAATACTTCTCTAGTTAGATGAACGAATTGTGGTATTGATCCACTATCATGCTGCCTTGCTGTAGCTCCAAGAATCCTCGCTGCTTCAAATTGCACTGGTAAGCAGTGAAGTAATGTCTCTCAAAAGCCTCCTTGAAGCTTTTCCATGGGATAACTTCTTGTTCAGGAAACTTGGTGATCTTGGTGGTCTTCCAACAATCTTTAGCATGCTCCACCAAGCGATGGACAACATACAGATCTTTCATCCCCTCCGAGCAGTGCATCAATGCGAAAGTCTTCTCTATGGTGTCCAACCATTGCTCTGCATCAATAACACCTTTTGTGTCCTTAAATTCAGGGGTCAACATCTTAAAGAAGTGTTGGATTGTGTCCTTTGCAGCATGTGTCTGTTGGCTATGGTTAAGTGGGGCCAGCTGACTTTGATTTGGTGGGGCCTGGTTGTTCTTGGCCTCGCTTTGCGCCTCATTTTGAATTGCGTTGTCCCTAACCTACTAACTAGGAGAACATTTTGGAGTCATATGTACACATCAGAAATAATCTTGTCAACTAAGTCAATGCTTATTCCTTACGTTGGTGCTACGACTGCTCGTGATACTTTGCACATGACATTCTAGTAAAATGGGACACCAAAAGGGATCCGACGTTAGGCTCTGATACCTTAACTGTAACACTCCCAAAATACCACCCCATCATATAGCAGAATGCCCTCCTTAGAGTGCTACGATATACATATATATCTTGTCTTTAATGTTGACTAACAAGACTAGTCAAAAAAATGCGAAATAAATAAAAACTTAAAACTTTAATAGAAACTCTTTTCATAAAATAGCATAAAGTGAAAGGCTGACATAAATAAACTATCTCCAAAGTAGCTAACTAACTCCATAAAAAATACTAAGATATGAGAAGAGAAACTAATAGGACCATTAGACATGTGCAAAGTCAGCCACCACGAGAATTAGTCGCCGGATGCACCACCAACATCCTATAACTGCAGTCTACTCACCTTCAGGATCCAATACAGGGCAAAAAAAATCCACAAGCTACGAAACCCAATATATAAGGCAACAATAGATAAGCATGACATGACAAATAAAAAGCAAGAATAAGCTAATGACTACAGTCAAACTATCAATTTTCAATTGCTTAACTTTCTTTCATCATCTTTTGCTTTAATCTTTCATCATACTTACATTCATCTTAACATACTTTCATCTTTATCATGCTTTCATACTTTCATCTTTAACATAACATCTTTCATAACATCTTTGCATCAAAAGTGAGCTATGATTGATAGTCAAACATCAACTACTGTGAGCATACTTTACATAAGGAGTAAGCTATGGCTATGGCCAATCATCAATTACTCTGTTTTTTAACTTTCATTAATTATACTTCATCATTCATGTATCATCAATAACTAACATCAATCAATAATCCTAATTCTCTAATGCAATATGCAAATGCAATATTTAAATCAAGTGGTTATCTTTGACCTATCCCATTAGTGACTTTGAAATGACTTTGAGGGTTGCTTTGGTGACTTTGAATTGCTCATGAGTCTTGGAGGTCTCTTCATAGGTCAATGGGGGTGCACAAGCCATGACCACATAAGATGCTCGAGAAATCATTTCATTGTAGGGCGGGGAGAAGCGAAGTAATAGGAACTGGGTGGAAGCTGCCCTATTACTGTGCTCCCAAAACTTTAACGATAATATGTCGACCTCAAAATTTAATTTAGGTGAACAATGATGACCCTTTATCTTGTCCACATAATTAATCCTTAACAATAGAAATGTCATTGTTAAAATCTCAGCAACACCGACACAAGTTGTGTCGGGCATGGATACGATCCGTGTTCGGTGCTGAATTCAACCTCGTCAACGAGCCATTTCGGCAAGTTGACCCAGGTCGTGTCTGGTAAAGACTGTGTCCATACTACAACGCATCAGCGCCCATTTTCATAATAAAATAATCATATTGATCAACGTGTAAGGGAAACACGAGTCGTATTCATCATTAACCCGGGCCATTTTCATGATCGTATCAATTTAGGATTACTGTTTAACTTCTTCGCCCGAAACCGTGTTTGGTTCAACGCGGACCGTGTTATACATCTTTAATATATTAATCAGATCATGCGCCTTATGTCAGGATGACATTTGCTATGTTTAACGACCATCCGTGTCCATCAAAATGGTCGGCGCTAGGGTTTCGACCGAGGACGTGGTTGTGTCTAGAGAGGTCCCAATCCATGTCCTGGCATAACATATTCATATCGGTGAATGCAGTCCGTGTCGAGGGTGGACGCAGACCGTGTCACGTCGACGTATCAGGCACACGCCGGTAGCGTGGTGTCATCTTGATGGATGCGGGCCGCGTCCGAGGAGACGCGGTTTTTGTCCCGTCATCATCTTCTTAATTGAAATAATACTTAGTGCATAGGAATTTCTAGATAAATCCTGGCCAAATTAATATATTAATGTACAATTAATAATGTATTAAAACA
Organism: Pontederia paniculata; assembly: GCA_001647135.1. Lineage (NCBI taxonomy): Eukaryota > Viridiplantae > Streptophyta > Magnoliopsida > Commelinales > Pontederiaceae > Pontederia > Pontederia paniculata. Next base: position 9,127 of record LTAE01007202.1, read on the forward strand.
TCCTAATAATCATACCAACAATCATGTAGCATGAATCATAAATTAATTATCATGACAACTTATCTACTGGGATCCGCCTATTTACATACCGAATCCTGTAGAGTTTTAGGGATTGACTATACTCTTGTATGTGTCTTCTCCTCCTTGCTCTACATGCTGCTGCATATCCTCCTCACATTCTCCTATGGAATTGACATCATCCTATGGTGAGGGAAGGGAAGAGAGTGAGAGAAAGAATCATGGGAGAGGGAGAGGCCTTACCTAGGCACTTCATGGGAGAAGAGAGAAGGGAAGAGAAACTGGTGGCCAGGGTTTTGAGAGAGAAAATAAAGTTATGAGTGTTTCCTCTCCTCTTATGGTCTATCTATATGGATGTTACTAGGCTTTTTCCACTTTTAATTCAACTCAAACTCTATTTATTTTATTTAATTGAGAGTCCAACTAATATAATATTATCTAGCTTTTATAAAATTCTAGTTATTATAGCAAATGTCTCTAAAGATTCTAAATTTAAGGACATTTACAAAATGTAGCAACTAATTCATAATGATGACTTTTATTATACTAATTAATACAAGAAAAAAGTGTTTATGTAACATCCCACAAAACATATGGAAATGCTATAGGGACATATATCAAACATTTTCATTGACCAAAGAAAAAGAGGAACAAAAATTTTCCGGAAGAGAATGTATAAAATGAAATTAGAACAGACATAGAATACATATGTGGAAGCTTCAATACCTTATAACATGTGAGTTTTTAACTCTCACTAATTATTACAAAAGTCCAATTAGATTTAAAATGGGAAACTACAACTTACTGATATGTAAAGATAATTAAAGAAAAGGACTCTAGTGTTCTGTGCTTTAACATCACCTTGAGCAACTCTTGTACATGCCTTCGTCATTAATTGTCTGTAGAATTGAATGAAAGAGATATGTACTCCCGTGAGCTATGAAGTCCAATAGTTGAACAAATTTGCATCATATATATTGATATAAAATCATAATTAAATATTATACACCATGGCCATATTATGAATAATCAAGATAAATGTATAATGATTAATCTAAAATCAAATGAGTAAGGAGCATTGCAAATCATCATTAGATAATATCAACTTGTGATTCAGATTTAAACAGATCTTAGGATTAAGTATATTCATCATTATTCATTACTTTACTTTTCATGTTTAACTTACAGGGAGTATAAAGTTGATCAACTCCATACAAAGTATAACACAACCCTTAAAGGGGAATGATCTTTTAACATTTTTAAGTTGATCACCACCATATGGGGTATGTGCAACTCTTAAATGGAGGCATTTAAATATAAAATTAATCAATTATGTACAGAGTATAGTCATACTCATGGAAGGTGGAGTATATTTTAGTTGATCAACCTCGTATAAAGTGAATTTCACTCCTAATAATCATCATCATCGAAGAGCTCTTAATTTAACATTTTCCAACTTTTATCTGCTTAACCTCTGAGTCTATCTTTGGGGGTTCATTGAGAGTCATAAAGGATTGATTTTTTTAAAAGATTCAATAGGGCAATGCCCTCAAATCAAATATAAAGTAATATAAATCAAAATTATAGGTATAATTAGATGGAATCATAAGAATAGAAAATCAAATGCGTTATAATATATCATAATATTATATGGATTAATATGAAGTATGATGGGAGTATTTGATGACTCCAAATCATATGGACACATTGTGCAATCAAATAAAAAATAAAATCATTTAAATAAAAAATGAATCACTTTGAAATCATTCATGAAAAGAGTTAAATATGCGAATTAACTCCAAATATGATATAAATTATTTGCATGATATGAGGGTCAAATGTGAGTATAGATTTATAATAATCATAGAAGACATGCCATTTGTTCCCAAAATTACTAAGAGATAAGAAATAAACAATATGGTCCACATTAATATGGAGTTGTAAAGTCAGAAAATTCACTTAATTACAATAATGACAAATATCAAATACAACTTCTAGGAGACAAGTTTAAATAAGACATTCATTTTCAACCTTTGACAAATTTAATATGTTATCAATAAAAATTCATAACTTGATCCTAAGCATCCATTTAGAATAATTATAATTATCATGCACAATAAACTCCTAGAAGATTGACATATATATTTTCATATTTTTATCTCCTTGTCATTTATCTAAAAAATCCTAACAATATTGTCAATCGATTTCATATCAATAGTTTTGACAATTGAACCTTAAAGCATTCATAACTCATTATAACCTTATCATTTTCAAGTCACTCCACATTCTAATACAATATCACATTGATATTACCTATTCCATAAACTTCATGTCAAAATTACAATATTTCAATTTATAATATATTTTACAAGTCGAACACGCTGTCTCGAGATAACTTGACATAGAGTTAGTATTTCGATCATAATATTCTCTATGCATCTTGGATCTATATGAAATCAGCCTTCACTGAAACTAAACTTACAGGGCTACACATTCATATGTTGTTTATATTTTTTGATGAGTATAAACTATTCAAAACTTATTTGTAATAGAGAATATAAATCTAGATAGAACTAAAGAATATGAATCTAACAATATTAACATTGAATCTCATCGATCTAAAGCATGAATATCTAACTTATATATGTACATATTTGAACTTTTGACAATGATTTCAAGTAAAACTCTCTAAAGATTGGATTATCATATGTAAGATCAATTAGGAATCATATTTATCATTTTGATCTCATAAATATGAATAAGATCAAATTTAATATCATTTTAATTGTATTGAAAAGTGTAGGTCACGAACCACCTACCTTTTTGAAGAATGGAAAAGTGTATCCCTATTCGTTGCCCATTCCGTTTAATTGTGATCTCCCTTTCAATGGCGAGATAAACTAGCGGAGGCCACCCCTGTCCCTAATAGAAATTTTGAGTGCATCATTCTCCTCTATAGATGGCTTCGTCTTGCCAAGAGCTTTGAAATGATAAATAATTTGAGGACGTTCATTGTGAAGGGCAATGTGGCTGTAGCTCAAAGAAGCACCTTTTTTTTCCCTTTTCAAGTGATCATATATGTGAGAGAGAGATGTGGGGAGGAGGTGGTGTTACATGTAATAATCTCCCATATTTTTGAAATGTAGTGTTCTCAATTTATTCAATTTAAGAATAGTTGATCTTTACCAAAAATTGGAGGTCATCTGTTAGGTGTTCCTAATCCATTTAAAAAATAAATCTATTCATCATTGACTAAATCAATTTACTATAAAAGTTTAATAAGTTTGTTCCTAAATATATCTCTCAATATCTCTCATTTTGAGGTCGCATCATTAGTTTAGTTTTTACTTTTTTGTTATTTTGCTTTTTGCACACCTTTTACCCAATCAATATTATCTTCTTTTAGCTTATGAAATTAGATTATTAAGTTAATTCCTCATGGGATACAACTCTTTACTCTTAATATTTTATTATTTAATTGCATAGTACACTTGTTAGCATTCTTGTTGTTAACAAATCTACACATCCCGTAAGGATGTTTTTATCTAGTTAATTATTGCAATACTTCATTGTGCCCGATATGGGAGATAATATCTTATTTGTCATAATGTAACACCCCCAAATTCATACCCCACCACCTGGTAGAATACAAACTTGGAGACGCTACCAACTTACATCTTTGACACAACGCGGAAGCCAATACTTATCATATTATCAACACCTATGCCATGTGCAAGTCGACCATCATGGACTCCATTATCATCAGCGCTATCGTTCCTACCTAGCATTTGGGTTTCCTACAAAACTTGAATTAGCAGGGGAGATAAAATCTCCCGTGAGTTTTGACACTCAGTATATAACAAGATCACATTAAAGAACAATAATTCGGGATAATCATACAATTAAATAAAGCCTCTTTTTCAGTTATAACTAATAATTCATTTGGGAAAATCAATGTCATTCAATTTGTTCCATCTTTCATCTTTCTTCTTACCTTTCCAATCAATCATTTTCTATCAATCAATCAATCATTTTTAATTATTAGTACATGAAGATTTTCAGCGATTATGGGTCAATATGGTTAACTAGGCCATGGGTCAACCAGAGACCCGTCAATAACAATAACAATTAAACCAGGAGAGTGCACCAATAACTCTTTGGGGATTAAAGCCTACTCTCTATCAATAATCGAGGACACCAATAATCATTATAGGATTAAAGTTTATCTTCTTGCAATAACTCCGAACATCGATAACCCTTATAGGATTAAAGTATGTTCTCAATAAACACATGAGAAAACACCAATAACCCTTATAGAATTAAAGTCTGCTCTCCAAGTCCACCGGTGTCTTCTTCTTTATGCATAATTTCAATCACAAACATTTACATATTTTACCCTATTATGGTTTTAGCTAGGTTATCATTTAGAGACACCTAAACCTACATTGTTCATCAAATCAGGTTCAACAAATCAGTACAATCAAATCATATGCATACAAGAGGATCAATAAAAATCAATTGGGATTTCTATATGGGAACACGACCCGTGTCACCGGATGACAGAGCCCGCGTTCCATGCCGTTTGGGGAAGATGCGGCCAGAGTTTCACAATACACGACCCGGGTTGTCGAAGACACGGTCTGTTTCGTTAGAGTCAATCCTTCACACGAGATGAAACACGGACGCAACTGATGTTCACACGATCAGGGTTGGGGTTTAGAAACTTTGTCATTTTCTTCTTTGTCTTTATTTTAACATTAGAGGAATGACCCACATTTAGATCCAGCGTAGTCCGTGTCTTGAGCTGTGCTGTGATTATGTAGGACACAATCGGCATCGTGGGTGACGCGACCTATGTCCACGAACGCGGGCCGTGTTGTGAAATGACACGGTCCGTATCCGAAGGATGTCACTTTTATAACAATATTAATTCGAAGAGACAATAATTATTTTAATAAAAAAATCTATTAATCATTCTTCTATTGCATATTAAGAATCTTAATTATGATCCTAACTATATACCTTCTTTATAGCCAAACTATCTTCTTCTTCGCCTTTGATCTTCTCCTCCATGTTGATATGTCCTTGTGAGGGGGGAGAGAGAGAGAGAGAGAGAGAGAGAGAGTGAGAGAGAGAGAGAGAGAGAGGTTATAGGATGAGAGGAGTTGGGTCCTATTTATAGGAAAGGAAAACTCCTAGATGGAGTTTGAATACAACTAGGACCCTCAAGAATGAGTTTCTATCTGATTATAATTCCATAAGATAAATATTTCATATGATTAAAAGTACTTTAAATATTTATTTGTATAAGATTAGGAATATTAAATTGATAAAAAATATTACCATAAGAATTTTACTTTAACTCGAACTCTTTTCTTAATCCTAACCAACTATATATTTCCTATCTTATCATATATTCCCTTTATTTTATTTTATTTATTTCAAAAATTTGGGCTGTTACATATAATCCATTCTAAATATCAAATTCAGATTTATGTGGCTTTAAGTACTATTGATGGTGAAGTGACGTCTACCCTAACTATAAGTCATCCAATTTTCAAGGTTTTTGCAAATTATTTTTTGTTATTTTACTTTTAGTCTTTCGTTTAATCAAAATTATTTTCTTGTATCATTTATTCACTCTTTATTATATGAACGCATGTGATAGAAAGTTGGTGAGCAGATCACCTGCGGTGCGTTTGGCATTGGAACCTGGGGTTCTCCGGGTTCCACTGATTTGATAGATAGATTCTAATGAGCGTTTGGATAAAGGTGGAATCAAAATTAGGAATTAAATAGATGGGGTTCCACGTGTGTTTGGATGGAATTAGAATTTGAGGATGAATTGATGGCTCAATGACTATTTTACCCTTCTATAATTAATATTATATATATATTGGTTTATTTTTTTTAACATAATTACGAAAATAAATATTTTTGACATATTTTTATATATTATATTTCGAAGATCAAATATTTTTTTCATATTGAATATCTCATGTTTATTTGTATAAAAAGAGAAATGATTAATGTTTGATGAGTGTTAATTAAAATTATTAAAATCAATAGACATAATATTAATTAATAATCATTATTATTTTTGTTATAAAACAGTCAAAATACTGCAATAACTGAAGAGAGAGAGTGTGTGAGTGAAGAAAAAAAGTGAGCTTGTGAGGTGAGTTGAGTGGGAAGAAAAAAAGTTGGGAGCCTGGGTTTCGAGGTGGACAAAAGAGGGAGAAAAAAAAGACAATTCGCAGAATCAAGCGGTTCCATCAAAACGGTGGAACCCCAAAGCCAGAATCTCGGGCTGATCGTGCGCTGCCCGAGGTTTTGATCTGCTGGTTCATCTACATGGGTTCACATCGTGTTTGGAGAACCTGGCTGGAGGAGGAGTTTGATTTACTTGTGGTCCCCTCTTATGTCTTTTCATCAAGACAAAAACATTATCAAGAAATTGACATAAATTGAGGCAAAGAAATGAATTCTATAACATTTTTCATTTTACCCATGTGTGTGCAGACCTGCATTGCACACTCAATTAATATTATGAAAAAAAATCTCAAAATAAAAAACAAAAAGAATATTGCAACAATGAAGACCCCACACAGGGATCTGCATGAGTTAATGGACACTATTTAAAGAGTGATTATTTTAGCTAATAGGTAAGTTTTGAAAAAAAATCTTCGTGTTTGATAAAATAAAATTTAGACTTATAAGTTCTTACCACAAATTAGAAGTAAAAAAAAAGCAGAGGGACCCTGATTATTTTTTGAGGTAGACTAATTATTCTATTTAACCCACTACATTACCCATACTCTTTTAAATAATATAATCATATCCCGTCGTGTTTTCTATTGACTCTTATTTTTGTCTCTTTTCATTTTACAAAATATTAAATAAATTAAATTTTTCAAAAAATTGTAAAATGATTTTAAATAAAATTATAAATAAAATATTTATATTATATTAAATTATTAAGATTATTTTATTTAAATTTTTAATATATTTAAACTAAATTTAGTTTTAAGGGTAACATAGCTAAAGTATATTTTAACAAATATTGCAGCTACTTATTATTATTATTATTATTATTATTATTATTATTATTATTATTATTATTATTATTATTATTATTATTATTAATGTTAAAAATAAATTTCAATATTTGAAATGCTTATTAATTANTTATTATTATTATTATTATTATTATTATTATTATTATTATTATTATTATTATTATTAATGTTAAAAATAAATTTCAATATTTGAAATGCTTATTAATTACCACTAATAGTAATTAGATACTTTTTATCAGCTTATTAATATTGAGCATATACTAAATTAATATCATCAGATTTTCTGTTTTAAGCAAATCTCAATTTTTTGAATAATTAACCCCACTAACATCTCTTATACGAAGAGTAGAATTAAACTTAGCATCTCATCATCCGAGAATTCTTAAGTATCGACAATTTTTAGTTGTGTTTAGCTTTATCAATTGCATTAACTTCTCGTGACTCTTTAGTATTTTTTCTCATACAACTACAGCTATTAATACGAATGTAAAATCCCAAATGTAATTTAGAAGTTTTATAGTTTGTAAACTCTTATATAGTCCTGCTTTAACGTCAGCTTAATTAAATTAAAAACCCTAATATAAAATTATTAATTATATAGTAAAGAAATATTAAATAGTGTACTTATCATTGTTAAAATTTGGATTATGTTATTAATGAATGAATTATCATGTATATTGGCTTAAAGCAAAACTAATTTAGCTAGATAAAATTCTTGATTTTTAATTTTGTTATTGACATCATTTGCAATATTATTTTACTTGTCACAATTGCAATTATGATAGATTGGAACACCATGGTTCAACACGAATCGTGTAACAAATGAACACGGCCCGTGTTAGGACTCACAGGTGGAAGAATCCGAGAATAAATAATCATTTAATTTTTTTAATTCTAAAGTTAATTTAAATATTAGAGTTTAAGTTGATTTATATTTTGGAAAACCTAGAAAAACCTCTGTAGGGGAAAACTCTTACAACACATTATTTTCACCCTTAAAGCCCTAGCCATCATAGAGCTCTCTCTCCCTCCTCTCCTTTCTTCTCGCTCGATGAGGTGCAGAGATAAGAAATTGTTCCTCTCCCAAAAGATTTTATCTTCTCTCTCTCTTTCCTTGTCCTATATGCCTAAACCCCTTTAGGGGAATGTGAAGAAGATCACACTAACACGGAGATCGAGAATGTGGATGAGGATTATTAGAGCATGAAGAACGAGTAAAAAAACCCCATGCAAATAGGTATGTACGTAATTAGGCGGAACCCCTAAGATATACCTTTCATGAACAAATAATTGCATGTTGGATGTTTATCATAGATGTGGATAGCTTACGATTTAATTACGACTTTTAATCCTTATTTAACCTCACAGATGATTATAATATTTGGCCATAATTATAAGACGTTTCCTTTATAAAAAATTAAAATCTAATTAAAAGAAGAAGTAATGAAATCTCGTCTTGGGCGATTGAATGCAGACCGCATCCTACTCGAACACAACTCGTGTCTGAAGGGAATAAGCTCTAGGGCCACGCCGACTGTACAACTCAATCTGGGTGGTCAGACACTAACCACGTCCTCCTCGGACATGTCTCAAGTTTGTTTGTAAAAATCCTAGCACCATAAAACACGCCCCTTATATGCCAGACACGATCTGCGTCACCTTGGCACAAAGCATGTGTCTCCGATTTTAAATGAAGTAATGTAAAGATAAATGGAACATGTTTGGACATGGACTGTGTCACAGTCAACCGAAGCAAAACACTAATCCTGATCGGTCGAGCAACACAGCCAGGTCGAAGATGAGACGCAACCCACGAATGCGTCTTGCATTATTCTTAAATTAAATTTAATACATATACTATACATGGATCGTGTCGTAACCCAACACCATCAACACTAATAATAACTCAACAAAGGAAACCAATATATCACGAAACGTACCTCGTGCTCTGATTGGATGTGGCCTGTGTCTATGGCTAGTCTGCATATTTATTATAATTTTATTGTAAATTTCAAATGATGAATGATGGTAGAACTTTCATGAATATTAAGAATTAATATGTGGGCAAGATGAGGGCGCGTGATAAAGTTTGGAAGCGACGATTGAATCAATGTCGGATACTGGTAGAACAACTTTTATCAAGTTCATTGTTGCTTGACTTTCTCCTTGCCCTGCAATGAAAGATTTTCTTGAGCATCCTTTTCCTTGTGGGTTCGATCGTGGTTTGTGCACCCATATTGACCTATTGATGAACCTCCAAAGACTCATGAACCTTTCAAAGTCACCCTAAAGCAACCCTCAAAATCATCTCAAAGTCACAAATATGATAAGTCAAAGATAATAAGATAATCCACTTGGTCTAAATATTGTCTTGGTCCTAGTATTGAAAGCATTGTAAAGATGAACGATTGATGGAAATGAAATAAAGATGAACAATTGATGATGGATGAAAAGAAAGTAAATCTACATAGATGACGAATGAATGATTATTGAGGATTAATTGATATTTGACTATCTTTGATGATACTACAATAGCTTTATTTCTCATGCTTAATTTTATCATAAAAGTTATATATTTTGTGTTTCACGTATTGAGCTTTATAGTTTACGGGAGAATTGTCCTCTAGATCTTACAGGTGAGTGATCAACTGGTGGCATGTGTAGCGACTAGTGCTCGTGATGGCTACTGCTTGCACGTGGATAAAGTCCTAGATTTAGGTGTCTGTATTTTAGTATCTATTGAGTTGTATTAGTCATGATGGTGTATGTTCACACATTACAATTATTTTAAAACTTCCGCATATTTCTATTCTATGAAAACATTTTTGTTTTATTTTATTTTTGTCATTTGATGAATGGTCAAATAGTCAACTATAAAATCAAAGGATATCATCATAGCGTCTCTAGAAGGACACCGAATCATCTTTTAGGTACAAGCTAGCCGAAAACCTCAACTATGTGATTGTTCCATACTTTAAGTTCACAGAATCATTTTTTTAAGTTATGAACTTAGGTCCAGTAAAAGGAAAGGATAATTTAACTACAAATAAATAGGATATACAAAATCTAAGGTTTGATTTGGATGATGATTCAAGGTGGACGCCAAGGGTTACTAATGAATGAATTGAGAAGTAACTCAAGTTTGACCTAGTGTAAAGATCATGAAGGATTGTGACAGCCATTTAAAATCATCATATTTTTATTCAACCAACTTGATGGATTGGATGAGTTAGATTTTTTTCATTTAAATTTATTCTCCGAGTTATTTATTATTTTAATTTTTTTCTCATTCTTCAAGCACGGGTCCTAGAGTTTTGCTGGGTACAATGTTAAATATTAATTCTCTAACTTACAATTTATCGATACATAATATCCTTCCTCAAATTTGAAAGAATAAGGAAGACTTTTTAATAAAACTATGCTCTTATATTCATCTCTTAATTTTTTATTCAAATAAAATATTGACTATTTTATACCACCAATTATCATTTGATAGTTAAACTAATTTTCTACAAATTATATTTTTTTAATCCTACTTAATCATTTTCAATCTATCCAGCGTGGCCCCTCTATGGCTAAACATTAAAACGTTCCAAGTTACGTCTCAAAGACAACTCAATTTATGATGCGCACATTAAGTGGAGTTTGGAGAACTCATTTCCACTTGCAAGTCATCGGTCAATGGCCACTCATTTCTTCGATAATGGTTCCAAAAAAAAGTATTAGAAGAGTATCTCCGGCATAATCAATAAAATAATTGATTTAATTGACAATGCATTAACTTTAAGAAGTCATAAATTTTTCTTCAATTGAATTGATCAAACTTTCTTATGGTCAATATTTTCTTTCATTTGTTAAAAAAAATAGGTTCATTGCAAATAAACTATAGATTTTTCCATCATTAGCATATGATATGTAGCCTTTACTTCGAATATTTTGTCCTCTCCTTTGCGTTTAGCTCTTCTTTCCTGAGGACCATGAACCCGTCACTCGCAATGTGCATTTCGACTTCTCTACTGCTCCTTTGTACTCTCTCCTTCCTTTCTCCCTCTAGTTCATCTGCTGAAACATCCTATGAAGACCACTGCGGCTCCGTTGTCAAAGCGTCCTCCCCGACGGGGATCACCGCAGACAACTTCCAAAGCAGATACATCTCCCTTTCTAGAGGATAATTCTCTATCGGCCGCAAGCTTTTCTCGTCTAAAACTGCAGGTAACTATTCTACCTCCTCGACCTACACGTTTAGTTTATTACACGTGCAGATCCAAGAGACCCGGGACGATGGCATCCTTCAGGTGGTGGGTAGGCTCAGTATCTACAAGCAGGAGCCCACCCTTGCTGGTTTTAAGTTATCAGGCTTCTGGTCTCAATCCACAGGCAAGCTTTGCATGATCGACAGTGGCTACGGTCACCGTGCATCCCAAATTGTGAACCTTACAAAACCTTCCCCTATCTCTGTTGTTCTCAAGCTTAATTACCCCAGCATGTCCAATATTTTACTAGCTTGGTCACTTGGAACTGTGGAGAGCTTGGATGCAAATGCTATTGCCCTTGGTTACTTTGGGAATTTGTCACTTTTTGCTTACAATAATATGTACAGTGAGTACACAATGATCAATATAGCTAAAGAATCATACTCTGTTATGAAACTCGGGGAAGAAGAAAAACCACTGGCTGTAAAGCTTGCAGGATCAAATTGCACTTACCTGTATTCTGAAATGAACCAAGGATTCGTTATATCTAATTATAATGGAAATGGTTGCACTAGTGGCGGTAGCTCCCTTGCTGGTGGCTGTTAGGCAATAATCATGTGCAATATCTTTTATTTCATGTTTCTCCATTATATGTTTCCCGTTTATCTTTTCTCTGTTTATGGTAAGACCAATTCGAAATTGCATTCAGAATTGGTAAGACCAATTTGAATGACAATCAGAATTGGTAAGACCAATTCAAATTGGTAACACCAATTCGAATTGCATTCAGAATTGGTAAGACCAATTTGAATTGTATTCAGAATTGGAAATACCAATTCAAATTGTATCCATGATTCTGTGTTTTTACAAATCCTATAAATATGAAGAAAGCACAAAAAGCAGCATCAGTTGGCTGCGCCTCAAAATCATATTTTTTTTCTCTTCTTTTGTTTTTCCCTTTGCTAATTCTGCATCACAATCTATGTTTATGGTAAGACCAATTCGAAATTGCATTCAGAATTGGTAAGACCAATTTGAATGACAATCAGAATTGGTAAGACCAATTCAAATTGGTAACACCAATTCGAATTGCATTCAGAATTGGTAAGACCAATTTGAATTGTATTCAGAATTGGAAATACCAATTCAAATTGTATCCATGATTCTGTGTTTTTACAAATCCTATAAATATGAAGAAAGCACAAAAAGCAGCATCAGTTGGCTGCGCCTCAAAATCATATTTTTTTTCTCTTCTTTTGTTTTTCCCTTTGCTAATTCTGCATCACAATCTTGCCTAGCGCCAACAAGTGGTGTCAGAGCCTCATTTGTTGTTGATCCCAGGAGATTGTGATAGCAAGCGAGGGTGCAGAGAGTCCCGCATGAGAGGTGGTGGTGGAACGCATCGTGAAGGAGATCGGATCGTCGATCATCTACCCCGAGTTGACACGGACAAACTATCATGAGTGAGAACTCGTGATGAAGGTGAATAGAATAAGGGCTGTGGGAGGCGATCGAGGACAACGAGGTTGAACGCCGTGAGGATCGGCTAGCCTTGGCTGCATTCCTTCGCGTGGTGCCGACTGAGATGCGGTCAACTCTCACGGTGAAGAAGATAACAAAAGAGGCGTGGGAGGCGATATAGTTCATGCGCATGAGCGTTGCTCGTGTACAAGAAGCCAACGCCCAGAGGCTTCTCAAGGAGTTCGAGAACATCTGCTTCGAGGATGGCGAGTCTGTCGATGACTTTGCCATGCGCATCGCCGGGCTTGCAAGCAACTTGCGGAAGCTGGGCGAGACGGTGGAGGAGGTGCGGGTCGTCAAGAAAATCCTACGCGTTGTGCCACCACGGTACTCATAGATCGCTCTCTCGATCGAGACCTTGCTTGATCTTAAGACGATCTCGGTTGAGGAACTAGTGGGGCGACTGCGGGCAGCGGAAGATCGCTTCGACATCAACACAATCACTGACAAGGCAGGGCGTCTTCTTCTCGCCGAGGAGGATTGGTTGGCCAAGTACAAGCATAGGCTCCAGCCGGAGTCATCATCGAGTATTGACAAGGCGGCCCGATGGAAGGCAAATGGCAAAGCGCGGCCTAATGGTCGTGACACCGTAGTGAAGTTCACATCCGAGGGCACTCCGCGTCGCCGAGGCAAATGTCACAACTGCGGTATATATGGCCATTGGGCGAAGGAGTGCAAGAGGCCACGACGCGAGCGCAAGGAGGAGGCCTACATCGCAAAGATGGAGGGTCAGGTGCAACATTCGGCACTGTTGATGGCTGTGACGACCACCGAGGAGCGCATAGAGGAGCATGTCGTACACCTCAACGAACACAAGGTGCATCCGACAAATCACGACGATGACGGATGGGTGCGGGTTTGAGGAACACCGCGTGTGGAACTAGGGCGAGGAAAACGGCGATGCTGCCCCACCAGCCATGTTCGATGTCGAACTCTTTACCGAGGTCGGGGGTGCAGCAACACGCGATGATGGGGCTCAACAACAGCCTCAATCTCCAGCTACACCAAGGTCGCCTCTAGCAACACCGTCGACCGCAACGCCAACCGTCGGCTTTGTCACACCACCGTCGGACGACGTCTTCGACTACGAAGGAGTTCCGCAGCGATACCGGACGCTGCAGGACTTGATGGACGCCACCGAGGAGATCACTGAGTATGAGTACAGCGACATGTGTCTACTTGCAGCTAAGGAACCATCAAGTGTAGAAGAGGCACTAGTGGAACACGCGTGGAGCGATGCAATGAAGGCTGAAATGAAGTCAATTTATGACAACAAGATCTGGGAGTTTGCTGCGCTCCCACCATAACACAAGGCGATAGGATTGAAGTGGGTCTTCTAAGTCAAGAAAGATCTGGCGGGCAATATTGTCAAACACAAAGCCTACCTCGTCACTAATGTGAAGTTTGTAGTGCTATGGGTTTGTGTGATGAATTATGTGTATGGATGGGTGCATATGA
>LTAE01007203.1:10567-23312 GCA_001647135.1 Pontederia paniculata
GGTGGTGGTGGTGGTGGTTATATATATTCTTATTTAACAAAAATAGGAATTTACCTCATAATCTTTAGTAATTTCATAAAATAAGACACTTGATGAAATTTTGACTCAGAAATAAAATAGATTTTTTTTTCAATGACTTTATCCCCTATAGTCTTGGCAGGAGACAGGGGCGAACCCACATAAATGGTGAGAGGGGCCATGGTCTCTCTGAACTTTTCGATGTATTAAGTATATATATACATATATACTAGTAGTTGAAATCAATAAATAAATAAAATGTTAAAAAAGTAACAACTTAAGTGGATAAGTAAATTTAGTTTATATTTAAAGTTCTTGGGTTCAAACCTTACTAATGTCTTATTATTTTAGCCCCCTCAATTTTTATTATTTTACTTCTATATATTTTGATCCTTCCTATTTTTCATTCCAGCGTCCGTCTTTGGCAGGACCTCCATGTATGAGAACATTTTTAACTACTATACTTTTTTTTTGAAAAATAGATGAATTTTAGCACTATGATTAAATGAATATGTAACCAATACCTACATATGGATAATTAATCATGTTAGGGAGTGTGTTATAAGTTAAATTCTTTTGATATAGTTAAACGACCATATTAACTTTCTTCAGTACTCCTAGTTAAAGTTTTTTTTTTTAAAAAAAATATGTTGGTTTGGGATTTTATTTTTTTATTAGTTTAGCTCTATGAGACCCGTTGTCTTATGAATATAATGATTAATAATTAACTAGTCAAATTCTGTCAATCCTTAATTTGGGAGATGTCGCCCTTGAGACAAGGTGATAAAAATATATCTAGAAAATGAATATAGTACCTTTTTAGTAGCACAAATTATGTACATGCAATTTTATCTCATCTAAATTAGTATGTAATTCTTAAACATTCTCAGTTTTCTTTTTTTTTTTTGCAAATTTCATGTCACATATATCTTTTTTGTATTTTTATTGAACATTCGTAAATATTGCTCTAATTAATTTGTATTGTCTTAAATTACATGTTTAATTATGATGAACACAACAAAAATCATTTACATATACAATTAATTAAATTCGAAACCTACAATAAATTACTTATCAACTCCATTGATTTTTGTCCAAAAAGAAAACTACGTGAAGAAAAGAAAGAGACGTCTAATGTTTGAAGTTAGGATATTATTATTCACCAACCATACACATTAGATGTTTGTTTACATGTTCTATAGGCATTACTAATTAATTATTAGCTTGAATGACGAGAAGTTCTGAATCGAAATATGTTTCACAATAAATAATATGATTTAATCTTTTTAAAGAGTCGAAAATTCTAAATGTAGACGACGTTGGGAGATCTCAACGGGGACGTCATTTGCTGTTCCAATCTTGCCGAAGTTGCATGCTGCATGTGTAATATATATATATATATTATAGATATAGGGGCCACAAAAATTGATGCATTCTGATCCGTCCACGTGATTTGTTGGCTTTAGACTTTTATTTTGTATAGAAACGAAAATATTTTTAATTTTTTGCTATTTGATAATACAAAATAAGATTATTAACTGAAAAATATTCTTTATTCATTTTAAAGATAGAAAATTAAACTTTTTCACAGCAAAAATTAACTTTCTCTCAAAAATATTCCGAAATATTTCATATGAAAGCAATATATCAAACGTACAAAGTAAATCATTTCTCATTAATTAAAAACTGTATTTTTATTAGAAATTTATTTTCATTAAAGTGAACAAAGTGTATGACATCTTATTTCTACTAATTTATTTCCAATATTATGATTTACAAAATTCTTTCATTATACCTTTTATTTATTTCGTTCAAGTTTTATTTATTTATTTTTAATAAATTGACTACCGAGTTTTTCTAATCAATAGAAAAAAATAAAAAAGAATTCCCGAGACACGTGTGATTTTGTTAAGAATATAAATATAAAGATGTTGCGTAGCACATCTAATTTAACATGGTATCAGAGTTAGAGGTCCCAACCTCGACGTTGCTCGTATTAAAAATTAATTTTCTCCCTTAGTTGTCCACGTGTTGGGCTTTGGGCTGGACCAAAGTTGTCAGCGGCCCACACACACGTGAGAGGGAGTTCGTGCGTTAAAATATAAATATAAAGATGTTGCTCTTCTTATTGGCTTAACCTTTTAGGATTTTTGATAGCACGTCTAATTTAAGAGCGGTATTCATTACACCAAAATATAAACTGAAAAAATAAGATAAAAAAACAAATTTTGTTTACTACTCATCCACCGTCTCCAACTTCCATGTGTACATATAAATGGATACATCCCGAAGTCCTCTGGAAGCAGCAGGGAAGAGTGCACAGGTCGGTGTAGGGGAAGAGCGAGATGGAGGACGACATAAGCGCGAAGCTTTTGGGCGAGACGTCGCCGGAGGAGAAGCTGTTAGGGGGGGAGCTCCCGGCGGCGGGGTCGGAGGAGGAGATCGGGCTGAAGCAGAGGGTGTGGAAGGAGAGCAAGAAGCTGTGGGTGGTGGCCGGGCCTGCGATCTTCACCAGGTTCTCGACGTTCGGCGTCTCCGTCATCAGCCAGGCCTTCATCGGCCATGTCGGCCCCGTCGAGCTCGCCGCCTACGCCCTCGTCTTCACCGTCCTCGTCCGCTTCGCAAATGGGATTCTGGTCAGCCACCCGCCACCTCTTTACTTCTTTTCCTGGCTCAACTATCTGAACATAATCTTGCCAAATTGAGAAAAAAAAAATGAAGACTAAGTGTTCGATCTATGGCGTAAATTAAATGCATCATACATATATTATACATACAACTTGTTATTTCTATTTGTTAGGTGAATGCATTTATTTTCTAATTTATTTTGGATCCGAAAAAAATATATAAAAAAATTAAATTTCAAATATTATTTAAATGAAAATAAATTATCAGTTGAATTAATCATAGTACTTGATACAATTATATTTCTGCCATCTTGGTTATCAGATGATTCATTATTTTTTACTAGCACGAGGGAGTATTTATTTTGTGGAAAAGTCTATACACCTTGCTGCCCAAGACCGTGTCTTGCAAAGTGGCAGACTTTTACATATATCCGGTATACACGTATACTATTTACTTAGATGTATATCCATGTCCACATACGACGTTGATAGATACGTGGAATGCTCTGCATTTTGCTGCTATCAGATTTAGATTCGATCTGTTCAGTAGGATCTCAGGTCCACAGCATCTTCATACTTATATATGTGGGTAAAAAGTTATATTTGAGGGTTACTACTAGTGTTTCTTATACTCATTTTGTTCTCTTATGATCAATGAGTAGATCATCTTTTTAGGAAATTTTGTCTTAGTATGCGAGTGTTAATAAAGAGGATATAGATTTTTCCCTCATTTTATTCAGATTCCGATAGTAAATCATGTGGGGCAGTTCTTTTTTTTTTGTTTTTTTTTCTTTTTGGCCTTGGAATGTGAAAACGTGTTTCACAACAGGGGTGCTGATGGACTTGTTCTTGTCGTTCTATCACTTGAAGTAAGGTAATTAATTTTCTTGGGTGGCTGTTGGAACACGAGCTCCGTGCTTTCAAGGTATTTAAATTTTAATTCGTGCTGGTGCACCTTGATAAGCTGTGTTCAACAAGGTAAGTATCATTTAATAATAGGATCAAAGATTGATTTGTCAGGCTACCGTAGATGTCAACCAGCACTCCTACAATTCAGATCCGGTTGTCATGTTAAGACGTGCATGACCATTAATCATCACTACAAAATTGGTGGTTTCCAGGAAAACATGTCTAATTTTCGTCATTTGGTCAATCTTCTTCTTTATTTGAGATGGCCACCTTATCAACATTTCCTGCACTGTGGCTACTTCTTTCCTTTTTTAATCTCTGAATTTTTTTTTCGGTGGGGAAAGGGGAGGAGAAAGGGGAATAGTAGTTCTCATACCCTAATTATTGAAATTATTGACTGCCAACCGACAAATAAAGATCTGACCTTTTGATCAGGTTGAGAAATTATGTTTATTTTGTTCAACCAAAAAAAAAAAGTTCCACTACCAATTTGCGACCTTGTCTACGTAGAAAGATGACAAACTTGTTCACGTTTTGAATTCTGATTACCACATTTTAAACTTTAAAGTGTTGGTAGAAACGGAAGTTGGATCCATCTGCAGACATGTACAGTATTGAATATTGATGGAATGGTCAACCTCTTGAGATCTTCAACTGAGTCAATCTCACGAGCTTTCCTATTTTATCGTACAACCCCCACAAAAATCACTTTCTTTTTAATTATTTGTCAGTCACACTTGCATAAATTAGTTACACAAGGGCAAAGGATCTGGGAAAAAAATCTGAATATTACATGGGCAGACGAAAGACATCATTGAGCATTAGTTAGTGGACAATGTGGCTGATTCGAAGAATGACATTAATATGGCATTTAATTGGAGATCGGTCAATTATCCTTTTATTCCATTCATTTATGGAACATCTCTCATGCAACATTTTTCTGTGTAATCTTTTCGGACTACAAATAATTTAAACTTAAAATTATTTGGGTTCATCATATTATTTTGTTTATTTTAACATGCAAATAATGGATTGCCTAACTTTGCTATTCAGATTGTTCGGAAGAAGGTCTTTCTGTATTACCACAAGTTAATTTCTATATTCACCATTCTTAATATTCCATAAATAAAACATAATATAATAAGATAAATAATATAATAACAGCAAAATATAATATAATATATTATTTTAAATAATACATAGTTATTTATTATAATAATATATATCACTAATGATTAAGTATAATAGAAAACAAAATAATAAATATTATTAAAAATTATGAATATTATATTATTGTCATTTTTATTGTAAAAAAAGGTATCACTTATTTATATTACTTAAAAAATTAATTTATGAATTTGTGATCCGAGTTTATAAGTTTCATTTAAATATAAACTCTTAAATTTGACAAGGGTATCTTGGCTCATCATATAAATTTGATAATTATTTTTTATAAGTAAACATGATAATCTAAATTGTCTTGCTTTATAAACATGATAATGCACATTACTGATAATTTAATAAGTAATATTGAGAAGTAATGCACTAAATGCGAGTCGTGATTTAAGGAGATAAATAATGTAGCACTTGATGTTGTGAAACTGTGGATATGTGGCAATTGCACCATCTCCACAAAAAAGTGATGAACATTAATGTGACACCCTGAAAACAAATAAATTTATGACATTTTGAACTTTCAAAATGTATGTGTCCTGTGGTTCAATTTCCCGGTATGCACACAATATCACTATCCGAATAAAAGATTTTAATGATCATGATAGCTTTGATTCATTGGAATGCCTCACAAGGGCTGAAAGTAAACAGTTTATCTCGGAAATAAAATTTCAGATGGTAGATTCTCTATGATACCTTACTCGTTGCCCAACATCTTAAATGCTCATTATGCTTTGATAAAACATCAGTAGTACTGCTATGCACTAAAACTTCATGTGAATATTCAATTTGTTTTGCTGCTGATGACTTGATTTTGTTTACAGTTAGGCATGGCGAGTGCACTAGAAACACTATGTGGGCAAGCCTTTGGCGCGAGACAACTTCACATGCTTGGCATCTACCTGCAGCGATCATGGATTGTTCTGATTTCATGCACATTTCTTCTCGTTCCAATTTTCTTCTTCACAACACCAATTCTAAGGTTGCTCGGTCAAGAAGAAGATGTAGCCACAGTGGCAGGGAGGATCTCTCTCTGGTTCATCCCCATCATGTTTTCTTACATATTTTCCTTCACCTTTCAAATGTACCTCCAATCGCAAAGCAAGAACGTCATCATTGCATACCTAGCAGCACTTTCTCTCAGTCTGCACTTGTTCTTCTCCTGGCTCACTGTGACCAAGCTTCAAATGGGAGTTCAGGGAGCGATGGGCTCAATGATATTGGCAATGTGGATACCAATCATTGGTCAGTTTGCGTTTGTCTTGGGGGGTGGTTGCGCAGATACTTGGAGGGGTTTCTCATCCAATGCTTTCAGTGGTTTGTGGCCTGTCATTAAGCTCTCTCTGTCTTCTGGAGTCATGATATGGTACTGTTATACTCCTCTATTACTTTTCATTTTGGTTCTCTTGGTACCATCTGGAACACAATCATAAACTCCTGTAGTATTGTGTATTCTGATATTTTTTTCTCACATGCAGTTTGGAGCTTTGGTATAACACCATATTGGTACTATTAACTGGACAAATGAAGGATGCGAAAATCGCAATTGATGCTCTTTCCATCTGGTATTCAAAGACTGTTTCCCTTTGCTTATGATATTTACTGCAAACTTCATGTGGCTTATGTTATAATCATACTCAAAATGGTGTTTGATATCTCAACAGTCTCAACATCAACGGATGGGAAATGATGATTTCTCTTGGTTTTCTGGCTGCCGCAGGGTAATAACATTTTTCCATCTCTAGATTTTTCCACTAATATAATAACTTCTATTTCTTTGTACTATGTGGCATATTTTTCAAATGCATGCATGCTTTGTAATGAATTGCATTGTGCTAGTTCCCCACTACTCAGGTAGAACTTTTCAGTTAAGATCTGTCAAGCATGAAATGCATTATAAGTTAAAGAGATCTAGAATTAAATATATATTAGGATAAACAGAGACTATGCTTTCTACTCAATTAAAGTTTTGGTAATCGAGTTCGCCATAGTAACTTTTTGGTGAGTCTGCAAATGTCAAATTAATAAACAAATCTATTCTATAACTTGCAGAGTCCGTGTAGCTAATGAGCTAGGTGCTGGAAATGCAAAGGGAGCAAAGTTTTCGATTCTTGTTGTCGTGAGCACATCATTGTGTGTTGGATCAGTTCTTTTTGTTTGTTTTATGTTTTTCCGAGGGAAGATAGCATATATATTCACAGAAAGTCCTGAAGTGGCTGCAGCAGTTGACGACCTGTCTCCTTTATTGTCATTCTCAATATTATTGAACAGCGTTCAACCAGTTTTGTCTGGTAAGACTTCCTCAAGACCTTGTAGTTTGCTTACTTAAATATATGTGAATGGACTAATGCTAATTCTATAATTATGCTGATAGACTGATAGATCCTATCGTAGTAAAACTTTTGCAGTGTCTACAATTGTTTTCTGAATTCCATTTTCCTTGTGAAGGTGTCGCTGTTGGCGCTGGCTGGCAGAGTGTGGTTGCATATGTCAATATAACATGCTATTACTTGATTGGGATTCCACTGGGGATTGTGCTTGGCTTCTTAATTGGTTATGAAGCTAAGGTAAAGTAGTTGCTGTCTCTCTTGCCTCATCTTTCATTGTAACTGTCAGTTCAAGACATGTAACATTAAAACCAAGTTAAAAACTATTGCATTTAGCAGCTAATCACGCGAGATTGTCTATTTGGAGAGATGAATATGTAAATGGTAGTACATAAATAGTAGTGACAAACCTTAATTGGTAGTTTAGCTTTTTAAATTAGAGGAAGACAGCTTTTTAATCGTGATGCAGAACAGAGTGTGATTTTACATATTATGACTTGGCTTTATCAAAAGAAATTCAAAGAAACTAAAAGTAAAATAATGTCAAATTAAATCCATGACTCCTCTAAATAGAAATAAATAAATACATGACGTGATATAGCTTACAAGTCTACTCTAGCATGATTAAGCATATGCATTAAAATTGACGTCTTACTTTATATGCATTGTAGGGCATCTGGATTGGAATGATGATTGGCACTGCTGTACAAACTTTAGTTCTGATTATCATCACCTACAGAACAGACTGGGATAAACAGGTAATACACGTGCAAATTCTGAATTCTCTTAGGCTTCATTTGGATATTTAGTGATGAAGGATTGACGATGGATAGGTTAAAGATGGATGAGAAGGATTGAAAAATAATGAGTTGAGAAGGAGTATTTTAATTCATATTTGGATAAGAAAAAATGATAAGTACTGTGATAAGATAACCATCATTTTGTTTGAATAAAAAGATTGAAGGGTGGATAGAAAAGAATAGCTTAATAGAAAGACCATTTTGTTCTTTTTATGTTTTAAATATTTCACTGGGTGAAGAGATCACAGATAGATAGGAAAAAAATATTTTTTAAATTTTTTTGTTTCACTAAAGAAGATCCTCAAACAAATCATGTGTAGCATAAATTAATCTATCCCATCTCATCCATTAGTAATTCTTCTTATTCATCTCTAACCATAAATCCAAACGAAACCTTAAGATTATAGTTTATGTAAGTATCAGTTTCTGAATTAATAATAGGTTGCTTTTAAATTCGAATCTATAGAAATGATTGAAATCCAAACTTGACATTGTCTGCTCTGCACTTTTACATCAACTCAGATCTCGTGTTCCTTTCTGCAGGTTGTCATAGCTCGCCAACGAGTTAACAAGTGGGTCTTACCACCGAGGTCAGACAACTTGAATGATCGAAAGCAACTCGCATAATCTAATAGAATAATAGTATCAGGCTCCAGAGGATGTTATGTTAGTGTATCATGGATGAACACATGATTCAAATTTGCGTGGCTTAATGCTGGTTATGAGAAAAGCTTAGCAGTTTATATGAAATCAATTATTGCTAGTTCTCTAACTATTAGTCATCTTATGAACCCCAATGCTTGTTAAAAATGATGGGGTTAAATTCGATTTGTTTTACACTTTTTGTTGCACCGATGAAGCCAAAATTGTAAGAATGCACGCCAATTCATTACTCCTAGTGATAAATATTTGTTGGAGGCAAAGGGTCCAAGTTTTATTTGGCCACGGTTTTCTATATGTACGTAAGAGCTTAAAGATTCAAGAAGTGTTCTCTTCACCGATCAGTCCAACTCTACATTGAAATTGATTACTCAAGAATGTGTGCATTGAGAATGCTTCAAATGTTTATTCAAAGTTTGAAACAAAAAACATGTTTTTCGAGTATTACAAAATAATCTAAAATTTAGTACAAGGGGAGAGGAAATAGATAATTGATGACTTTGATATTATTATTTGGAGGTTAAGGGATGTGTGGAGCATGTTTTACTCCACACATATGGAACACCGTCGGATTTAAATTCAGGGGCCGAGATCGAAGCGCAGTTTAGATGTTTCTAAACCGTATTTGTGCCTGCTTTTGGAAATTGGGATGGTTCGAGCCGGTGTAATTCGTGGTTCGGAAACATCTAAAAATCCCTAAATGACTCTCCATTTTTTTAGACTTTGTTTGGAAACTAATTAATGGAGGGGTAGTATGAGATGATGGAGTATAGGGTGGAGTGGTGGAGTGTGGTGAAGTGTGGTGGATTATTATTAAACTCATGTTTGAATAATATTTTATGGTGGTGAATGTGTTAAACTAAATCATGACATGTTTGAATAATTTAAATAAAAGTCATTTATATCATTTATTATATATTACTATTTATGACCCTTAATAAATATAATTTTATTATATATTTATTTGATTTATTATAATATTTATATATTTATCATTATTTATATTTCTTTATATGTTTTTTCCTCTTATCTTTAGTATTATTTTTCTCTCAATGTATTTTGTTTCTTTCACAATATTTTTATCTTTTTATTTTTTATAAAATAAAGATAAAAATAATTGAATATGATAGATAAATATAAAAAGAGTGAAAAAAATAATATATCATTACATAAATAAAAAATATTNAATATTTTTATCTTTTTATTTTTTATAAAATAAAGATAAAAATAATTGAATATGATAGATAAATATAAAAAGAGTGAAAAAAATAATATATCATTACATAAATAAAAAATATTGTTCAAATGATAATACTTTAAGGTGCTAAAGTAAAAATGATCATAAAAATAATTATTTTATCTCAAATTCAATAAAAAATAACTAATTTGAAAAAAAGAACATTATGATGACATTTAATATGATAAAAAATTAGTCCGAGAAAAAATAAATATGAATGAATAAAAGTTAGATAAATATAAGTATTAAATAATTATAAAATAAGATAGAAAAAAAAGTTAAATCAACAAATAAACTCAAGTCAAATATTTTTTTATCATAAATCAAAATAATATAAGAAATAATATCATTTTAAATAAACTATGTTATAATTTTAGAAAGTTATTTAAAATGATAGTTTATTTTTTCGTTAATTGGAGTTTGGAGGCGTGACTCACGCATCTAAACCTCATATGGCAGGCTCCATCGCTGTCCTCCCTCCTCGGCGTACAGCTCTGCCGTTGCCCTCTCTCCTTGCCACACCACTCTGCCGTTGCCCTCTCTCCTCGGCGCACTGCTCGGCCGCTGCACATCTCCATCGCCACTATCCTCTCTTCTCCTCGCGACAACCGGTGCCTCTCCTCCCTGTCGAAGATCGCATCTGTGCCTGAAGATCGCATCCTGATCTCGCGACAGCCGGTGCCTGAAATTGCACATCCGCTGCTATCTCTCCTCGCGACATATGCGCCTCTCCCTTATCTCTCCTCCGTTCTCTATTTCGAGAAGCATTGCCAGTGCAGCAGGGATTTCGCGAAGACGTTTCTCGTTAGGCATCCGAAGCCCTAAGGTCTCTCTCCCCTTATTATTTTTTATTTCTCTCATCTTAACATTATTTCTCAATCTATTCTAAGTTTTTTTTTGCATGTGTAGGGTTTCTGGATTTTAGATGCTTCTACTTATTTTAAAGTTGTACTTTGTTTGCTTTGTTGGAACATTTTTTTTCAGGCTTCTGCTGGTATTACCATAAGGAAAACTAATTTTGCTCTGACCATTATCATATATGATGAACTAATGACTGGTGGTCAGTGCAAAAACAGGTTGTTCAAAGTGTCGGCGATTATCTTTGTGACCAAGGCTTTTGAATTGGTGTGTAGTGCTTTGGAACTTTTTTAAATTTGTGATTAGATGAGATGCACCGCAACAAAAAGTTCAACTGCTGTGATGTTGAGCAATATCTGTTGTGGGAATGCTGGTCTACTGTTGTATAGTTGTTTCCATAATTTTTTGTGTTGCGTGTCTTTTTCTTTGCAATTCGTAATAAATATTTGAATTATTCATATTAGGCTTAGAAATGGAATTTTTATATTGGAAATGAAGTTCATTGTATTTTGATTTGTTTCATCAATTCTTTCTTGAATTCTTTCATCCCTGTAAATCAATTTTTTGACAATTTTTTCATTGAAGGTTGCAGATTGATCCTAGAAATACGATACTTTTAGTTCACTGATGTCATGCAAGTTGTTTTCTCGTCGGTGCTCATATTACATGAGTTTCTCATTAGCCAACAATCTTATGCAGTTCAGGAACATATTTTCTCAATTGTTACTAATTTAATCATGTTTCTATAATATTTTTTAGGAACATTCAATCAACTAAAATGTCATCATCTACTTTTCTTTTTCCTCATTCTTTGTATATCTTAGATACTCCAAAGGCGGTATTAAATACTTTATGGACAAATCATAATTCAGGAAGACATTTTTGGGGATGTGCTGGATTTCAGGTAGATAAATATTTTATTTAGTATTATTTTTGTTTTAGCATGATAAACAAATTGTAATGACATGCTTTTCTTGCAGGCTAAATTTCATTCTCACAATTGTGATTTTTTTCAATGGTTGGATTCGATTGTAGAAGATGGACAAAAAAATATTCTAATAAGATTGCTCAATGACTATGGAGTTCAAAGAAGAAACAGAGACAAGCATAGGATTGTTAGATGAAGTTGTCACATGTGAATGATGTTATTCATTAAAAAAAGAGAACATAATCAATCGAAAAAAAAAGAGAACATAGTTTATTTAATTGTTGGAATGATAATTAATTTTGTATTAGTAAAATTTAATGTGATTTGGTTTCGTATTAATTTTGTAGTAGTAATTATTAGCTTTGACTTACGTGTAATTATGTTCGATATAAAGTGAACTTCGAGATTTAATTTTGTATTAATCTTGTAGTTGAATTTTTCTATATGATCTTGTGTAGCCAAATTAAAAATGAAATCTCTTTGGGCCTGGTGTGGTACCAGATCAAGGTGAGAATAATCATCTTGTTCTTGTATTTTCATCCAAACACCCTAAGAATAGCAAATATTCTCTCATTTTCAAAACCACCTTGATTTTTGTAAAATCACTTTTTTAATTATAAATACAAGAACAAATTGTTCTTGTCGTTAACAAGAACAATTTTGTTCTTTTCTTTCTTCTGAAAAAAGGTATTTTATTAAATTATTTTATCTTAATAAATAAATACTTATTTATAATTAATACGTATTTATAATTAATTAATTTTTTCATAAAATGTAACATTAATAATACAATATAATATTACAAGTATTTTGATATTAATAATTTTACGTTTAGTTAATTATTATATTGTCACTGATAATAATATATTATTGAAAATAGAATAGTGAAAAAAATAATTAACTAGTCATTGCAATATTAATTTAATTAATATAATATTATAATTATTAGTAGTTAATATTTTATTAACAATAAAATAATAACTAATTATATATTGTTAGAAACATATTAATTTGTATAATTAAAATTAGCACTAATAGTTATTTATCATTATTTAACTCAATAATTAGAAATATATTAATTAATATTTGCAATTAATAATGTCAATAAATACTTAATTATATTTAACAAAAAATATTTAGTAAGATACTATAATTAATAATATAATTAAATAATAATTAATTTAATCATTAGAATACTAATAAATCAA
>LTAE01007203.1:23326-33951 GCA_001647135.1 Pontederia paniculata
AAAAAATATTTAGTAAGATATTATAATTAATAATATAATTAAATAATAATTAATTTAATCATTAGAATACTAATAAATCAACCAAACATCTCACAAGAATAACTCATTAGAACAAAATTACCATTTTATCATAATTATTTAGTAGTTAATATTTTATTATAAATAAAATAAAAAATAATTACATGTTATTTTGTATAATTATAATTATATATTTTTATCATTATTTAATTCAATAATTACAATTATATAAATTAATTATAATTATTGCTTCCCTAATTATATTTAATAGAAATATATAATAAAATATTAATATTTTTTTCTTACCTCAATCAAATACTATATAATTTTAATTATTACAATACTAATTAAATCATCCAAACACTCATTAGAACATCACCCTAA
This sequence comes from Pontederia paniculata, assembly GCA_001647135.1. NCBI lineage: Eukaryota > Viridiplantae > Streptophyta > Magnoliopsida > Commelinales > Pontederiaceae > Pontederia > Pontederia paniculata. Next base: position 23,729 of record LTAE01007203.1, read on the forward strand.
GAATATCTCACTTCTATTCTCCTCACAAGAATTAAAAAGAAATATTCTTGTTAATTCCCATTAGTCTTGTTCTTGTCCCAAACAAGATAATGTAGAGTTGCATGGCATACTTCGTTTATCATATTTTTTTATGTATTTGAGCTATAAAATTACAATCTAGATTCTCGTAATACAGTTTCCAATCTCGAGTCAAAGCATCGAGGTGCTCATGGCGAACCATCATTAGTCATCCGCTTTCGCAGTCGTAAATAAAGATACTTTGTATCTGTCCTCCATCACGAATATTATTATATTTTACAACTTAGACCTTTTTAAAAGAATTCTAACAAATTATAGAAAAAAATAGAAATAGTAAAATATAACTAAATTAAATAGGATTAAAAATAATAAGCATTGATTATTTTATATAAATATTACTAATATAATATTTTTAATTTTTTTTAAAAAAATATGATTTCAACCTAAAACTTGTCAAATTATGACAGATTAATCAAGTTGATGGGTCTCGGACTCATGCTTGAATTGGAATGACATTATATTTGGGTTTCTTATAATTGATGTCCTCTTATGGCTTCAACAATTTTCAGAATCATCGAGGATCACGCATTCATCCCAAATATAACAATTCGGCCTCAAAAATGTTGACTACCCTTGCTCACCTCCAATTTACCTGTTTACTTGGCTCAATGTCAACACAAGAAATTCAAGCTGTTTAAACGAATTTAAAAGAGGACTTTCTTGAAGCTTCCCCATAGCCGGTTGGTGTTCTTAAAACTTACATTATCATGTTAGGCACTAGCAAGAAAAAGGATTCAAGTAGCTATAAGAGAAAGGTCTACTATGATTCTTTCAACTGAGCAAGAACAGTGCGTCACTCCAATACAACTGAAAGATAATAGTAATGTAATTTTCCACAAAAACCACTGGTACAAAATCATTAGCCAAAGTTTGGTCATGGAAACAAGCCAACAAGGCAAATGGTTACAGCTCATTATGCATGAAGTGCAACAAAACTGCAAAACTTGAATAACCGTAATGGATCCCATGAGATATTAATAATAAAGAGTGGTGGCACAAAGATATCAAGTTTATGTGCCTGCTTTCCGGCGATCGACCCGAGCAACGAAACCAGCCTTTATAGGAGCAACTGAACGTGTAGACCCACACTGCAGAATAAACACAGCATAAAATTTTGTTTAAAAACATAGCACAACAAGGGCTCCAGTTAAAAAGAACTATTCACTCCAGACCAAGTTAAAAGATATCTGGCACATGATACACAATATAGCTTTGAGACCATCCCAACCCACATTGTAAAAAAACATATGGAAAAGTGAAACAAAACGAAATTTAATAACAGAGGAAAAATAAATATTACTGCACTCATCAGGATTCAAAAAGGCCTCAGAATTTGAAAGCTCTTATCATGCAAAAGAATCAAACAATGTAGGCAAAATTTATCATCATTGGCCCCAATCAAAAGGATGAAAATTTAGACGACTGAACTTTCAAGCTGCATATATGGGTTTCCAACTATAAAAAGATAGTGGTAAAAGAAAGAATGTGTGGTTTCTTTGCACAATTATTTATTAGCTCCACAAACATGCCTCAGAATTTGCAGATTCCTATCATGAAAATAATTCAAACAATGTAGGCAATATTACTGCATTCATCATAGGGGCAGCAGCAGGAATAAAATCTTGGACGAGTAAAAAGGAACTTGGAGTTATAAAAATGTTCACTTTCCAACATTAAAAAGTTGTGATAAAAATTTGTATCAGGTTTTCTTTAAAGATAATTTACCAGCACCAGTAACATGCCTCAGAATTCGCATATTCTTATCATGAAAAATTGAAAAAAATCAAGCAATGTAGGCAACATTACCGCATTCATCACAGGCGCAATAGCAAGGATGAAAACTTAAACAATAAAAAGGAAATTCAAATTGTAAATGTGAGTTCACTTTCCAACATTGAAAAAATGCGCGATAAAAATTAGTATCGCAGATTCTTTTCAAGAAAATTTCTTGGTGCAACAGTGGATGGCAAATGAACCAAAGACCAAATATGCCTCAGAATTTGCAGTTTCTAATCTTGAAAAAATCAAACAATGTAGGCAATATTACTGCAATCATCATAGGGCACGGAACAGATGAAAACTTTAATGAAAAATAAATAGATCTTCAAAATGTGGATGAGCTCAATATCCAACATCTACAAAACTGTGATAACCACCTCAGTGTCAGCAGACTTTTATCAAGACAAGGAAATCAAACAATGTAGGCTATTGTTCTGCAATCATCACAGGCAATGTTGTGCAAGAGTTTATACCATTGCAAAATCAAATCATGCATGTGCATGCAAGCTCGACTTGAAGTCACCAAGAAAACCAAAAAAACGAATCTAATCATGATACAATAAAACCAAGATAAAGTTTTACAACAGGCGTTGCGCAACTTATAAAAAATGCACATGCACGATTAATAAAAAATCAAAGAAAAAACATTAAGATCGTATAAAAAATGCTAAAAGGAAGTGTTGAGAAAAGATCAAAGAAAGATGAGCAACTTATAAATTGCATAATAAACAAAGTTGAAATGGTATAGACTAGAAGACAAAACCACCCTCTTAAAATAGACCAAACAAAAATAACAAATATGAAAGAAAAAAAGGCAGCAACTTATACATTTGCATAATCAGCAAAGTTCAAATTGTACAGAAGATAAGAATACAAACAAAAATGAAAAGGAGGGTATCACCAATGCAAAAAGCCTTCCGACAAAGCAAGGAAGGAGAAGTGATGCAAAAGGAAAAAAGAAATAAACAGCAGAGGTCTTCCCACTTTGCAAAGAAATAAACAATAAAGGACAATCAGTTAAATTCATGTTTTAATATATAAGTATATAACTCAAAACTTCATAAATGAGGAGGTTGAATCCAACATTTATTAAATGACTAGAAAACTGTAGATCTCTTAGTATATGTACTATGAATAGAGTATTTACCTGCTCACAGCGGAGGAAGAACAAACGATTTTCCTTAGAAAGAACTGTATCAGGACTTTTGCAGCCATTGCATATAACATATTCATCTACAAGAAAAGAGTACAAAAGGATTTAGTTAGGGGATATGAAATATTAGTTTTCAATAACCAATGTTAATTTTCCAAAACTAACAATGACCATGCAAATGCTGAGAAGTAAACGACAGCATAGTAGAACTGAAAGGTTTAATATGACATATTAAATCAATTTGGTGGTCAGAACTTTAACCAAAGATGAAGCCATGGAGGTATTCAAATTGCCAAGACTAAATCAATTTGGAAACACAGAACAATTCTAGCTACTCAAAGGATGCACAAATGAATTAGCCTGGTGTGTAAAATAACTTACTGATGTATCTTCTAAGGATCCCCTCAAAATTTTTTGGGGCAAATCTACCCTTTACAACCAGCCGTTGCTGTCCATCAAGGGATCCACTTGTTCCCATCTCAGCAAGTAAGAAAGTCATGACATGTTCAGGTTGCCTATGCATCCTGGAGAGAGATAATATACATGTGAACACAGGCCAAATAAAGGCTAACAAACATAACAAGAAATATGAATGGTACAATGGTAATAAAAAAAGAAGATACAAATCATTCATTACACCTTGCCACCAAGCTCCTTTTCAAGTACATATAGAACCTACTCATTCCTCATATGTAGAGTAGCATCTACTTAGTAAGTTTAACATTTATAATATGCCAAAGCCATACTATCATAAAACTGACAGAAAGGAAAAACAAAATGTGGGAAATCATGTTTTCCATGTGTAAGCCTCTTTTTGTTGCAGTTTTTATAATCTTTTCACAAGAGTGAAATGTCAAGGAATCTCAATATACTTTAAGTTCTTATGAATAAAAATGAAACTAACTGCAACGCATATTAGTATACAACAAAATACACAAAGAAACACAATACATGTACAACACAAGTTACAATTCTTCAGGAAACAGTTCCTTATAAGTTGAGAACAAGGAAACAGACTCCTCAACTCTTAGAAAACCTGGACTATTCATTTTATTCACATCAACAAGTCCCATAGAATCTGCCACCAATAATATGAACAGTTTTTACTATTTGCAAATGTTGTGATGTCGGGTTCTTATACACTAGATGAGTCCAAATATTGGCCCTTGGATTCCACACTCATACACAAGCCTATGTACAATCAATATTTAGAGTCTGATGAAAGCAGAAAAAGAACATAACATAAGAAATTCAATTTGGTATATTAAGCATGCAATGAGATGCAAATTACGAATCATGAACCCAAGTTATAGAACTAATATACCCTTGAATCAGAATGGGAAAATCTGATGAGATATTAATAGAAGAAAGCTGAGTAAGCAAACTCTAACATGAGTTGGGAAGATATTTTAGCAAAAAATGCTACAAATCAATAGAGAAAAAACCACAGGTGTAGAATATTACGTTTTACAGAGGTCCATAAAATTCACAAAAACAGTCTTCTTGGTTCCTTCTCTGAGAACCTGAGGAGGCCTCATCACTGTCCTACGCCTATCACCAGCAAGATCAGGATTGTTCTCCCGTAGTATATTGAAAACTCTACCAAGAAGCTGTATTTATACAATAAACATTAGTATTCTGGTAAATGATTGACAAAAGAAAAAGCGCACAAGAATAAATATAATAGAGGTTCGAATTGACTTAATATTGTAACACATAGATCCATAAAGATTCTTCACTAGGATAATGTAAGCCATATTCTGATTCAGGAATGTGGTAATGTAATTCAATAACTGTTCACAATAAAGTCAGTGTTCCTAGTAAAATTTGACTGACATACCTCTCATCAGTTCTAAAGTATTCATTCTTGATAATTATAAAAACCAAGCATTTGCTTAAGGTCAACAAGAGTGCAACAAATTCCCACTATATTATGAAAAAGGTACATATTAAGTCTAAGATTACTGGTACAGAAAACTATCAATTCACATTATGGTACACAGGTACAACTACCACACTTCATGCTAATTCAATAGCAATTTGAATGTACAAGACCATGTCATCTATACAAACTGTCACATGTATCAAGTACCAACATCTACATATGTGAACAAATGTTGAGAAATCTCACATTCGACAGTGATTCAAGGTTAAGAACATATCTCAAATTTACCTTTTCTAGGTTGTCATTCATTATCCTCATGTTTCGTTTTTTTTCACTAGGCTTAACTATTTTTAATGGATTATTCTGACTTCTCATATCACGAAACTAACAGGGCACTTTTTTACAAGACTCGCTATATAACACTATCTTAAAATAATTAATTATGGAAGAATAACAACAGCATGACATAGTATCATAACTCCCAAAGCATTGCTAGAAAGGCACATACCTCTTCATACTTATAGTCGCGATCACTTCCTTCCCAGGGGTATCGAGAACCTCCTAAGACAATGCCTTCTCCCTCCTCTTCTTCTCCAAGTTGTTCACCTGCAGAATGAAAAAAAATCAGTCATCCAAAGGCTTATAGAAAATACTTACCCTGACATAAATGGAATGTTTTGCTATAAAAATTTGCCCTACCAGCAATATCTCCTCCGGCATCTCCATTTTCATCATTCAGAAAATCTGTTTCCACCTATACCGACAAACCAAATCAATCTAGCATCCTTATCAAAAGCTGTAAATAACAACCAGGTACCAGATGTAACTTCATTTTTAGCTAACCTGCTTCTTCTTCTTTTTCTTCATGCCAACAAAACTAGGTTCACCCACATCGGCAACTGCACCAAAATAAAAATGTCACCAATTTTTGAATCATATGATGACCTAACTTCATAAAACAGCATGTCAATTAAATTGTAAAAAGTACGAGTAAACCAAACAAATTAGACGACCACACCTGTTAAGTTCTCCGTTTTCTCAACAAGCTTTTCCACCATCTCTCCAGGTTCCTGAAGAACAACTTTCTTCTTTTTCTTCTTCTTGGTCGGATCAAAGGGGGCCAACTGTAACAGTTTTTTTTTTCAGAAACACATTACACAACAGCTCCCACATACCAAAAGGAAACGATATCGACACAAAATCTAAAAACCTAAAATTTTAAAACCGGAACCAAATCAATAAATGAAAAAGTCGATAGCAGCAATTTTTGCAACTGTGGAAACATGTGAATCTTCACAGAAAAAATACAAATTTGAGAGATTCAAATCATTTTTAAAAATGAAAACAAAAAAATAAAAGACATTTAATAAACACACGAAATATAGCGTACAAATAGCAAACAATTCGAGATCAGACCACATTCGTACCTCAGGCACCTCCTCCTTCAGATCATTAGGCTTTTCTTCCGCCATGTCCTAACAGTATCTTCAAATCCACCAATCAAAAAGCTTATGGAGCCCTAGAAAATGGATCCAAGCAAACGAAATTAATCAACATAAGGAATGTTAGGGATCGAAACAGAACAAAAAAAAGCCCAACTCACGAGCAAGATCGAGCAAAAAACTAACAATTTCTTAGACAAATGAATAGAGGAAAGAACTTGCAACTATTTTAAAAAGGATTGAGCACTGAAAGAACAAAAATACCTCGATTTTTTTTATCTCAAAAATCGCGAGAGATGAGTCGCCGTCGGATTTGAAGGCTGCGCGGTGAAGTGAATGGAAGTTTTCGGGGAAGCCTCTCGCCCTTTAGGTATATATATGGGAAGGGTTTGCAAAAGAAAAAAAAAAGGACTTGGACCACGAACTTTTACGCTTAAAATGACGCACTTGAAGCGCTGAGATGACGAGTGATATGGGGCCCGATTTATGGGCTCGGGTATTGCTCAGGGTAAAACTTACGGGTTACGCATTTCTTTCACCGAACCACATCGTCAATTTTATCGGGCCTCTCGCATTGGTATTTTTCCTTATTCCAAAGCCCAACTCGATACAATTCACTTTTTTAATTTTATATTTATCATTTATTATATTTATAGGTTCTCCAAATTCTGAATAAAAATGAATTATAATAAGATTAGTGTATTACTGATATAAATATCTGTTACATTGTCTGCAATTTAATCATTATTCACTGTACTCAATTTGCCAAAAATGCACATATAATGAGTTACAAAATATAGTATGCATGTGAATAGTTTGATTTATTGTGCCTATCTTAGTATGATGTATTTAGATAGGATATATGCAAAATATTTAAATTATTATATAAAACGGAAACCGGTCCTTTATTTAGAAATATGGATATAGTTATTTTTTTCAAGGTTAATGTGTATTTAGATTTTTTTTTTGCTATGAACATATATCAAAAGAACAAATATCCGATCTGATTTGGAGATAAAAAAAGAAAATAATTCTACAAGAAAAAAAAATGATGGTGGGATAAAGTGAAAAAAAACTTTTGATAGTTTAGAAGCAGAACAAAAGGCAAACAACACAAACCATTTTTGCTCATCCTTGTGAAAAACGTTAAGCTAAATTTCCATGTTTTTATTTTGAATGTATTTTGTTTATGAAGATTTTCTTGTTCTAATATGCTTGGTTTAATTAATTTGCACAGGCTTAATTACCTCCACTTTTATTCAAATAGGACCAGAACAAATGGGCCTCTCGTTTTGGTCCATTATCCAATATCTTAGGGCCCGATAAGACATTGCATGTTAATCAATAATAATTTAAAAATAATTTATTTTGTTTATTATTTATTTATAATAACAGTGTATTATGCATTTTTTTAGTCTAGTCAATATGTCATAAAATCATATTTAGTATAAGCAGCACTGGAATTTGCGAGTCGTATAATAAATTAATATTTTATAAGTGATGATTTTTTAAATATGATTTTGTGTTTTTCGTTGAGAAAAGATAAATGAGTTAAAGTTTAGAGTATGGAGTAAAAAGATTTTATATACTTTATACTTTAAAGAAGGAAAGTAGAATTAGAACATCTCGCTAAAGTAGTTAGTAAAAAAACAAGTCATTTCTTAAATCACGACATATTATCGTGCGCTTATTAGTTGATACATTGTAATACATTTTTTTTATTTAGATGGTGCAAAGGTTTTAGCCAAAATCGGACGTTCATCCGGATAGCTCGACGAATTAGGTCGAATCGATTAAATCGGATGGTCAAACCGAATAATAATAAATTAATAAATTTAATATAAAATCAAGATAAATGATAGTACATGTTATTAATTATAACAATATTAACAATCCAAAGTTTGTAATAGTGATTAATAATCCAAGATACACTAATATGCTTTTGATTGATTCATTATTTTTAATAATAACATATATAGATTCGTCATCATTTCAAATCATACTGCTACTAGAACTTAAATTATTTAGCTCTTTTATGACTTATAAGTTAAACTAAAGTTTTATTATTGTTAATATTATTTGAAAAAATATCGAGTTGGTCAAACTCGCCGAGTTGATCAGTTCAATCCGAATTTTGACCGGGTCAAAATGGTCTAATCTTCAATCTGGGTTTGACATGACCCATGATTCATTTTAGGTTTTGGACACTGATGTGACCGGCAGGGCGAGCCGAATTTTACAATATGGATGTGAGCAGAGCAATATTATAAAAATCTAACCCAGCTTGACGGATCAAGTCGGAGTGGTCAATCTGATTAAACTAGATGGTCAGATCGAATAATAATAAATTAATAAATTTGATATAAAATCAAGATACATGCTAGTACATATTATTAATTACAACGACATTAACGATTCAAAGTTTGTAATAGTGATTAATAATCCAAGATAAATAATAAGATAATTATTATATACTAATATGCTTGATTGATTCATTATTTTTTTTGTTTAACGTAATATAAATTCGTCATCATTTCAAATCTTACTTCTATGACAATTTAAATTATCTAGCTTTTTTAATATTTATAAGTTAAACTAAATTGCTACTACTACTACTACTACTACTATTATTATTATTATTATTATTATTATTATTATTATTATTATTATTATTATTATTATTATTATTATTATTATTATTATTATTATTATAAACAAATATTTTTATTTATCGATTTGATCAAACTCGTCAAGTTGAGCGGTTTAACTCGATTTTGATATGACCTATAAATTGTTTTAGGTTCCGGACACCAGTCTGATCGGTCTTACTGGCCGAACTTGATTTTACAATATGTGATTTGGCGTCTAACCAATTTGTTACTGGAATGAGAGCTAAAAGATAAACTCTATTCAATTTGATAAATTTAAAATATTAATTTTGAGATATAATATTGCTAACTAAAAAATGTCAGTTAAGTTTGGTTGCAAACAATTGTTAAAAGTTATTGTAGAAAAACTTTTTAATTCTTATTATTAACCAACGACTAGTGTCTCCTTATTTATAGTAAAGGTAGACAATACAAAAGAAGAAAATATGCTGGAATATCCATAATATTTCAAGGAGAAACTGTTGGAATATTATTCTAGAATATTAGAAAGGGAAAAAAGGAAACTAAATAATTACCAATAACTACAAGGATATGCTAATAATTATGAGGATATGCAAAATCATATTTCCTTTAACACTCCCCCTCAAGCTGGAGCGTAGATGTCAATCAGGCTCAGCTTAGAACATATGCTCTAGAGTTTCTTCTTAGGAAGTTCTTTAGTGAAGATGTCACCCAACTGGTCTTCAGTAGCCAAGTGCGGAGTAGAGATTTTCTTGGTCAGAACAGCATCATGGATGAAGTGACAATCCATTTCTATGTGTTTAGTTCACTCATGAAACACAGGATTATTAGCAATGAATATAGCAGCCTTGTTATCACAAAACATGGGCATCGGAGAGGGAACATATATCCCAAAGTCACGTAGTAGGGAGACTACCCATATTGTAGGATCTAGATGGCACCAAAAGGGCGGGAGGGTGAATTGGTGTGTTAAAAATCTTACTCTCTTTTACTTAATCTATATGAATTATCTTAGCGGAAGCTTGCATATGCAAATATAAACGAAACAGAGAGAAGAGAGTAGAGAGAAAACAAACAACACAAACAAACACCAAGTTTGTTGACGAGGTTCGGTCGAACTCCTGGCCTACGTTCCCGCTCCGGTCTTCTCCCACGAGATCTCCGAAGATCACTATTTCCTTCTTCAAGGGCGAAGACTCCCTTACAACTTCTCCTTTCTTGCACGAGGACAAGGAGACAACCTCTTACAGATTTCT